>JAOTRI020090884.1:0-15696 GCA_028564885.2 Zoanthus sanctaehelenae
GACGAAACGCAGCGTTATACCAGCCACAAAAATCTAAAACATTTAATTTTCACAGGTAAGTATTTGGGTTGTGACGTTACTAAAGTCAAGAATTGGAAATGCAGCAACAGGGAGTGAAGAAATCATTGTTTTACCAATGGAATACTTTCGAATTATAAACAGAAAAAAAATGGTGAGGAATTAGGTTAGGGTAGGAATGTGTTGAGGGAAAGGATAAGGTGAGGCAAGGGGTGATTGAAGGGGAAGGAGTAAGGGTAAGGGTAAGGGTAGGGCTTGTGTGAGTAATGGGTAAGGGTAGGGATAGAGTGAGGGAAGAGGTGAGGGAAGGGTTGGGGTGATTGAAAGGGAAGGGGTGAGGGTAAGGGTAGGGATAGAATGGGTGAAGGGTAAGAGTAGAGATAGGGTGAGGGTAAGGAAGGGGTGAGAGAAGGGGTGAGGTTAAGGGTAGGGATGGGATGAAGGTAGGGGTGAGGGTAAGGGTAAGAATGGGGTGAGTGTAAGGGGTGAGGGTAGGATTGGGATGGAGGGGATGGAGTCCTTGATATATCACGCTTTTATTAGTCCTCAGAAAGTCTGTTTTGGTCCCCATATACTGTTTAATGTTCATCCTCTAACGATTACTGTTACACGGTTATTAGTGTCATCCTCAGGTAATAAAAATTATTGTATTGTATTGTGTTGTATTGTGTTGTATTGTATGGCTCTTAGCCCCAACTTGGATCAAGAGACATCTACAAGACTCAACAATGTTATTGTTAGTTTTCCTCTTTTGTCCAGCTCTTTCCTATTGTAAAGTATTCGACAGTTGCCTGATTAACTTAGTTGCTAAGGTACCTGTTTATCGCTTAACGTTCGCCTCAGTTGTCACCAAGTTTTATGATAAAGGCCAACGTGTTTTTGTTTCTTTTAAAGTAGAAAGACTGAACCGTAAGCATACAAACTCTCCCAAGACGTGAAAGCAGGTTAGGCGGATTTGATTGAAACTTGAGCTAAATGCTTCTGATTAATTTTTTTATGCCATTAATTGGTTTTAGAACTGAAACGATTAGTTTTCACTGAAGGCTACATTAAAGCTAAAAAGATGAATTGCATGATATAGCTGTCATACAGCTCTTATGGTAAATACGAGCTCATTCGTTTAGCATATCGTATATGCGTGTGTATAGAATATTGTTTCTCTTTGTATAAATTAGCATATTCTTTACTCTCGGATACCGGAGTAGCTGAAAAGCTTATTTCTTTAAGTTTGACTCACACACGACACAAATAAAATCACCAACCTAGGGGAGGCAAACCAATTGACTATTAAAAAAGAGTCCGTTGCATTCAGAGATCACCCAAGAGAGCGGTCCGCCTATAAATCCAGAACCTTCTATCCCTTGATCTAAAGTTTTGACAAAGTGAGTGCATCCCTTCTGCTTACTTTTAAGGCTTATTTAGCCTCATCCAGTCACAAACTGACTAAATAGAGGGTCTGAATGGAGGAGATGGGATGATGGGGGAAGAGGGAGGGGGCGGGGGGAGGTTGTCTGTTAAGATTTTATTACTTTATCGGTTATCGGTTAAAATGTTAGACTTTGGTCGGTTGTCAGTATATCTCAATTAATGATTAAAAATTTAAGTTAATTATTTACGTCTATTATAAATAATGTAATTTGCACAGTTTTAAGATTTTAACCTCTAGACTAAGCGTACAACTTGTAATAGTTCATAATTTGATTGCACTCGTTCTCGCTAGCTTTGATTACCTTAGCAACGTGATCATCTACCTCTTCTTTTGTTTGCAAATCTAATATACCGATACAATACAACAAAGCTTTTATTAAAGATTTGAATTTGATTTCCTGCCGATTGCCAGCTGCAGCATGGCCGTTGCTACTTGCCGGGGGAGGGAAAGGGGGTAAATTCTCTGCAATCTTAAGAGGACAATAGTAAACTGACAAGCCGAACGCATTTCTTTGATTAGCGAGCTGCAAGGTGTCTTGATGGTTCGATTACAATCTGCTGTTCTAAAAGACAAGAAATGAGACTGCAGGACGTCTCATTAGCCCCTTGAAAAGGAGGATCCCGGGGTTTTAAAGTAAATTGGAGTTGATGAGGTTACGTCTTGTGAAATGAAAGCGCAATAAAGGATCTAAACATTTCATGAGCAAGAAATGAATTCAATATCCTTCTTTCTGAATAAAAACACCCCTATAACGTCTGACTATGGCGGCTGTCACTTAAAATTTAGTGTTGATAGTCGGTTATTTTTCTCGTTTTGTCGGTAGTCGGTTAACCCCATTCAGACCCTCCAAATAACCTCACGAATCCATGATAACTATAAGATACTTTAATAGGCATTCCAAGAAATAATTCATACAGTTGTATTGAAAAATTTGCTTGGGCTTCTTGACTAAAGTTTACAGAGTAAGAATTTTACATCACAGGTTTTCATTTACCAAACTGCAGTTTTCAGGTATAGTTCTTGAGACAAACTGAAAAGAAAGTCAGTACAAAGTACATGTACAAATCAGTGTATACAGAAAAGTACCACATACAGTACATGTATTATTAATATTGTCTACATTCAGTAAAGATATTTTAAGAACATGTTTAAGAACATTTGAAGCTGATAAAACGAAAATATTTAAGAACTTTCAGCCTCAATCGAAAAATTCGACGTTCTTATAAAACAAAGACTGTACAGCTATTTGCCAATAAGAGAAACTTTATTGCAAAATCTAGTGGATTCGGCGTGTATTTATATAATAATAATATATTCAAACCAGAAATCGAACCCAGTTCTTTGAACCGTGCCACAGCCACTTTAAAAAACTAGTTTTGTGTCTTACAAATCATACATTTATGATACGATACTATTTGAACAGATTTCACTAGAGAGCTAATCTCTTAATTACTTGCATTTGAATTTTAACATTTTAAAAATTATGTGATAAAGCGTATGCATGTTCTGCCTCACACAAATTGTGGCATTACTTTTTACACCCGGATAAAGTGGACTAGTTATGCAATACTTTCTCATAACGGTTCCATAGAACGTGCCACTTGTATATCCTTCGAAAACACATTCGCTTAAAACTAAAAGATCGTGCATATACGGAAAATACAAGTGAGAAGTGACATATTCCATGGTATGTATATAGCAAGTACTATAATCAAAAGCGTCCCTCATTACCCGCTACATAAATGCGGATCTTCTTTGCGCAATAAAAATATAGCACTTAAAACAAAATGTCTATAAGCAATAAGCTATACGTTTCAGTAACGATAAGCAGATGAAATGAGAGTTTGCATTTGGTTTAGTTCATTGGAGTTTTATAGTTGCCAGCACTGACTGTAACTCTATTATTAAAACAACTTAGGCGGAAGACGTTATGCTTAACCCAAAAGAGACTTTTTTTACAAAACGATTAAATATATTATTCTTTGTTCGTATTATTTTTGCATTTTATATAAGAATACCAGTTCTATGAGTGGCTTTGAGTTTATGTCTAAATTTAAATAAGGTTTATTAGATCTAACTGTTCTCTCGCCGAGACGTCTTATTGTCTAATTTCTTTCAGCTGCCGTTCGAGCGGAATCAATAAGATTTTGTTCACAAAGCTCTTTGTTCAAGCCATCCGCAATTCCTCATCTGAGCATAATTTATCTTTTATCTTTGAATTTTGCCGTACGAAAAAACATGTTTTCTTTGTCAAGCAAGCGATTACTTCTTTCATATTTATAAGGAGTCTTTACCAACGTATTTCAGAGAAATATATATTAGTTTATTCGTAATGAGTAAAGTTTATTGCACATGTTGCTTTAGCTTGAATGCAAAAAACGTTTACCGTTTATGAGTCAAACAAATTAAAACGCTTGTTTCAGCTTTCGATACAGCGCTCCTAAGTTGAGATGAGTATGAAAATTTTGTTTGCGGTAGGATGTTTAGTGCAAAAAAAAAAAAAATTCTCAAAACCCCAAGTTATAGTGTAAACGAAATTTTCCTTTTAGCAAAGCAGCCATTTTTTGTTATCAAACTCTTCAAATGAGGGATATCAGAAAATATAGCAGATGGCTACATCTTTAACAGTCAAAACAAAACTGAAAGATTCGCTATTCATTCAGTTCATTGACTGCTACCATTAGACTAAAATAATTTTACCTTTTTATTGGTTGCTACCGAACAAACCAATCTTCCCTTGCTTTCAAAGTAATGATTTGTGATTGGTTGACACGACTGCTCTCGTCAGTCCATTAAAAACAGATTCAAACTTAGTTCATTTAAATGACTTCCCGCCATAATAAATGCTAGGAAAACAGATTTAATTGGAAGAACAGTATGTGACAAGCGGATGTTCCAATGCGTTTTATTTGGGTGAATGATTTTTTTCTTCAATCTTATCATAAAGAAAACTCTTTTGAAGCTAAGGGTTTGAGTCATAATCAGTCAACGAGGCGATTAGAAAAGATTTTGATTTTGAAATCACAGAGTCGATCAACGATGAAACATATGACAAGCAAGTTCGGGAAAACAAAATAACAGATGGACGACATATCTGCTTAAAATGTTCGGTTTAGTAAACCGTAGCACTTCCTCTAACATTCAACTAAAAGCTTCGAGTATTTTTGCCGAAATAAATGGATTTGGCGCAAAGATTTTAGCAACATTGCGATACTTCAACGACTTAGATTATGACATCGAAGGGTTATTTCTTTTTCCTCAGGATTGGAAAACGACTGTAGTTGAACTGGAAGCAACAATCGAAGAAAGACATGTATTTACAGAGGTCCGTGACCATATTTCCCCAGAACAGAAGAATAAAAGACATTTTCCACTTGAGGAACGTGAAGATAGTCTATTTTGTCTTGGTATTGGCCGAATTCCTCCACAGGTATCAGTGTTTGTTCAAGTGACTCTGATTACAGAGTTAGACACAGATGAAGTGAGTGGAGGAATCGTTTTCGTTTTACCATCTGTATTTACACCAAGGCTGATTAACGAAGACAGTAATACGACAGAATGCTCAAAGTTGAATGACTCCCAGATACTCAACCCATATGTACCGCGTCAAACAGAGGAAAAATACTCATTTGATCTTCAGCTTTATGTGGCGACGCCATGTTTGTTGGCTGGATGTTCATCGCCAACACATGCTATTCAAGTGGATGCCGATTCGCAAGCCACAAGCGCCTCAAAGATCCACATTACCATAGCAGAACCGCATTCATACGACCGAGAACTTAAAATCCTCTTACATTTAGCCCATCCTTGCGATCCCTATGTTTTGATTGAGGAAGGAAGAAAGCTGAAAGATCGACAGCAATCAGATAAAGTAACTACAGACATGATAGAGCAGTTCTCGGAGAAAGCAGCCATTATGATTAGCTATCATCCACAAATCAAAAACTCAGATTTCCCTTCAGAATTTATTTTTTTAGTCGATCGTAGCGGTAGCATGAGCG
The DNA here is from genome assembly GCA_028564885.2 of Zoanthus sanctaehelenae. Taxonomy (NCBI): domain Eukaryota; kingdom Metazoa; phylum Cnidaria; class Anthozoa; order Zoantharia; family Zoanthidae; genus Zoanthus; species Zoanthus sanctaehelenae. The sequence continues at coordinate 5,449 of JAOTRI020090884.1, forward strand.
GTGATCATATATTTAATGTAAAAGAATGTCTGATTCTGTTTCTTAAAAGTTTGCCAGTGAACTGTTTTTTTAATATCGTTGGATTTGGGTCGTATTACAGAAGTGTTTTTCACACAAGTCAAGCGTACAGTGAAGAGACTGTCGAAAAGGCAACACAATATATCAAAAAAATGCGGGCAGACCTTGGGGGCACTGATCTTGTTCAACCTTTAAAGTTTATTTTCGATCAACCTCGGAAACCACGAGTTCCACGGATAGGTTTTATGGTTATTGATGGAGGGGTCTCCAATACTTCACAGGTCGTAGATCTTGTTAGGCGAAATGCCAACACCATGAGGTATTTGAAACGAAATCTAATACAATATTTATTTTGTTGGATTAAATTATGTCATATATTCTGAAACAGGTGTATGGGTGAGCAAAGTTTTGATTAATATATAGCCTTCTTATACGTTTGCAGTTAGTTTGGAAGTATTTTATAACATAGTTTGGGTCTCAAGCGTTAACCAAAAATCTTGTATTTTATAAAGATATAAAACAATAATATGTTAAGTTATCGCTTTGCCATCTTCCTCGGAACTGATTACTGAAACAGAATTTCAAATTTTTGCTGAGCATTATATAATTAGAATTAACATTTTGCATATATGTCTTTTAAAAAATATAAAATCTAGCTTGAAGTGTCTTTCATCATAAAACTCTGTATCAAATTCCAATTTCACGCAGGACTATACAAACACACTGTAGTTTTGTCAGGCTCAATTTAACTAGGACCAGAGTGTAATCGCGCTGTTTACTTTCAAAGTTTATTTTTGTTTCATTTCCTGAACGAAATCTTCTTTTTTTGTCGAGCTTAATTTTATCGTATTTTTAATATGCTAATAAAAAGGCAAAAGCTGTTACGATGCTAAATTGGAACGTGATTTATTGTGTTGCGATAAAAATCCATTTCCTTTTTAGCGAAAATTAGTTTGTTCGCAATATTCATTTCAATCAGGGATTTGATTTTGAAACATGTTTTCCCTTAAGGAGAAAGCAAAAACGCAAATCTTGATTGAGACATTTCTGATTTATGGCCGTAACGGATAGCTGAAAAGTTTCAAATACTCATGAAATATGTCATTTTTGTCTTTATTCTCCTCAAATTTAAGGAGATAAAAACATCGATCGAAAATTTCGGGAAAACACAAATTCTATATTCATCTTTATTGTAACAAGCAAGAACTATCTTTAAGAACAGGTGTAAAACAAAATTTGCATTTCATTTAACGTTTTGATCAACTCCCCTTTGAAATTTGAACTATTTTCACATCAAGTCTAGAGGACTCGTATTTTTGGTAATTTTATTATTTTTCTTTGCAATGGTACGTATAGTTTAAAAACAGTAAAGTAATTACATTTTCAGCAAATCTTCATGTCAATTTCAAAATCATGGTGCACTCTATAAAATCCTTTGAGTGGGTAAATTTAATAACACCGACATTCATGTCAGATTGATGTTTTCCTTTTTATTAATACGGATTATATTACCACGCAAACCATCTGATCTCTAAAATTATGACTTCTGTGTATAAACAATAATCTTAGCTATTTCAGATGAACATGAATATTTAATTTGAAAATCTAATTTCTTTAAATCAAACCGGAATGTCTTTGAATGCCTTTTATCATTTATTGTGTACCTGAAATTAAGCAAAAAAATCTTGCTGGTAAAAACAAGTTTCTCGTAAAATTTTGTTTCTTCTAGAAAATACTTAGAACATTTGAAACTTTCTTAACTGAAACACGAGCAAAAATATTACAAAGGAAAACTTGTAGTGTTGTAAACTAATGGTGACATACATACATAGTTAAATTTACTTCATGAATCTTTAAACATGTAAAGAGCGCGGTTCGGTAGACTGGTGTTTAATCGGTGTAGCGAACCAGTTTCCATGCGGCGAGAACATAGCTTAGACAATCTTATGTTTGCTATCCCATGTAAAGGCTCTTTTGAGAGCATGCCACAGAGTACAACCAAAAAAAAGCCAATTGCGCAATGAGTGAAGTATCGTGTTTTTTTTCGGCCGAACTGTGAGCTATAATACATTTTAAACGTATGGAATTTGGTTTCCCAAGGGACACATGCAGATGCGTAAGACGCATTAGCCGAATGGGAAAACTGTCATTTCCCTTATTTTGGAATGATATTAAAATAGGGCATTTTATAAGTAATGGAGTCAAGTTAAGTGAATTTTGTTAATCACGGTAAAGTCTAATGAGCGTGAACAACTCGCAATCTATTCCGTCAAAATTAACTGAAAATAAACTAAATATATATCTTTATTTATTCGCCTTTATTTAGTTCATTATTGTTACATATATAGTATAGATCTTACAACTATAATTAATATAGGCGAGCTGGAATTCCGGGAAGCCAAGACGCCGTGCAAATGTTTAGGTTATTTTCTTTTTTAAGTGGATATATAAGCTCAAACTATTTAGATGTAGTTTTTATAACTATGGTATCATTGGATAGTTTAGTTTTTTTAATTCATATACTATTTGCAGCTTTTATACATTTGGTATTGGTCCAGAAGCGTGTCCTAATCTTCTGCAAGGAGTGGCGTCCGCAGGGAATGGAAAAGCGTATTTTATCGCAGAGCAAGAGCGCATATCAATCAAGGTATTAACAAGAACGACGTAACCTTTAAACAATAAAGTAACCAAAAATAGACACTAGAGCCTTTGCTACTGATCCCTAACCGTACTCCGGAGGGGATGAGGGAGCCCACATATCGTACGATGGGGATGATTGTTGGAAATTGTAAGACATACACCTAAAAGATAGAAGTGGGTGTGGCAATAAAAGAGTTTTACCACTAAAAGATACCAATAGACGCCTAATAAGCCCATTCAGTAAGGTGCCAGTCTGCAGTGCGCGAGGCTTGTGTTATAGATTCCCGGCCGATTGACGGATCTGTCATTGAAGAGGTCGCTTCCCATAAAATTTTAGGAGTTAGCATAGATAGGCATTTTAATTTTGAATCAGATATTGATGAGTTATCAAAAAAGCTCTCTAAACGCATTCGTCTTGTTAAACATATATGTATATACATTGAGAAGATATGAGAAAGCGATTTGTATTCACTGAGTTCAGTCTATTAGAACTTGATACCCCAAAGGATACAATGTTAAACTATGGCAGCCCGAGGTCGCTAAGACATCCTAAAACATACTAAATTCTTGATTTTGACTTATGCAAGGTTTATTTTGTGCTTGGCGTAGCTTATCTTTTATTTATTGATAGGTCAACGAAGCGCTGAAGGAAGCCATGCAACCAACGATTACAGATGTTCAGGTCAGCTGGCACCTCCCTGATGGGTACGACGTGCTCCAGACACCGGAGCAAGTTCCGCAGGTCTTACACGGCAAACGGATTGCCTTATATGGAATTCTATCTCGGTCGCCTTCGGAAACAAACAAAGAATCCCCGCGAAATTCAAAGTTACGTCGACTAAATTGGAGCAAGCGTAGTTTCTCAAACGGTTCCGTAAAGGTGTTTTGGTTTGACGATGACTTGGAATACTTGCCGGACGAGCAAAGACTGCAAGACGTACATGAAAACGAATCAACGGATGAAGAATCCGACAGGTAAGACTGTCTATAGCTGGGGCTTGGCGTGTTCGTGTGATATGTTAACAGTGTTAACATTTCAAATATTTAAGTAAGAAAAGTAACGTGAACAACCAATTCCATTTTTGCTCACTAACATAGTTAACGGGTAACAAACTTGTATACATTTAAGTTCATCACTTTCTTACACATCTAAAGGAATTTATAGTGGGGCTGGTGTTAATTACTTCGTTACAAATTTAAATGAGCGTCTACCAACTAACTTGATATAAACTATAAACTGAAATTCTGACCCTTTACTATAATAAATGTGTTCTAAAACTATAACTTAATTTAGTCCAATGAAGGTACGTCTTGAATAAAAGTGTTTTTTCTTTCGAGTTTATATTAGTTTCGACAAACTTTGACAATAACTGATCTTGGAGTATAAAAGTAAGGGTGAGACTAATAAGAATGTGATTAAAACTAAAAGAATTTTAAATTATAAACCAACAGTAAGATCATTTTACATTTAGTACTGTGCACGCAAAACTTCACAACTAAAATTACAGTCTTGCGTACGAATATACAATAGACGTTGCAAACCAAAAAGAAAAAATTGTTTTTTTTTCTGGCAGCATAAAAAAAAAGCTGTGCTTAGATCTCAGCTGGACTACGAAAATAATTGTGATATCAATTGAATATAATAAGATTTTAAATTTCGTTTCAATGATGAAAAATAAATCTAAAGACACAAGCATCATCGGAAGCAGACTGAAAATACAATCGGCTATAGTAGCTATATAGTGTTCTCTCAACTCGGGAAATACGTGTATAATATAATTTATTGAGTTTATTAGTTCTATCTCTTTTATCATGGACATTTAATCTAAAACGACTTATTACTGAACAAAATACTTTAAGCACAGAATGGTCTCCATCAAGGTTTTCTTGATGAAGCTTATATTTTTCACTTTTAATTTATTTTAGTGATCTATTATTGACAAGAGAACAAACCTCTTTTGAATCTAATAACAAAGATTTCAACTCAATGCAAAGTCCTGAAAACACACCACAAACCTCTATCTCCACTGTGGAACCAGACGTAAACCAAAACGAAATCAACTTGTGTGAAACAGATGAAGACGCAGGCCTTCCAGTTGTGCAAACAGACGGACCAGATCCTAAGGGCAAGCTGTTAAACATCAGTCAGGAAAATCTTTTAGAAAAATTTGTAATTGATGATTTTGAAAATCCCACTTCAAAGCTGACACTTCCTGAAGAGTGGGGAAACAACGAAAACTGTCCTGCTAGGGACAGTGGCCTTGGATATTCACTTGACGAGTTCGAGAAAAGCCCTAACGGCAAAAGCAAGTTGTCAACCGCTGACATCGCGGAAAGACATAACGAAAACGTCACGCTAGAACCATCAATTGTTGATAGCATTGGAGAAACGCAAAGACCATGTGCTGTAGGAAACAACGCTGCTATGTTAAACGAAGAGTTTCGCCAAAATGTCTTTCCTGCAAGTGACTTACTGGATCGACTTGGCCTTCCAAAAAATTTTGCCGTCGTCAAAATTAAAGGTTATGTTGGCGAAGAGGAGATCGAGCGAATTATCCCATTCCCGGCAGACAAAAGCCGTTTAACCTCTAAACAAACTACGATTCATCAGTTGGTTGCACGATCTATCATCCGGGATCTTGAGTCTTCGCTGAACAGTGAGTATAGTATGCCGGCCACAGTGCAAAAGATTTGTAACCTGAGCAAGCAAACCGCTGTACAGTGTAGGCGCACAGCCATTGTTGGTGTGGATCAGTACTGCTACGACAACGAAGTGATTGGCGCACTGCAATATCCACGCAAAGAAACAGAGGCAGAGGGAAGGTTAGTTGGGAGGAGAATAGTTTAATTACTTTCAGAAGTTTTTTGACGTGTGACCGACAAGTAAATATAATTTGTAAGGATTTTCCATTCTTACCTGATGAACAGTATTTTAGACGCTAATATAACCTAACATGGTTTGCCTTTAGGTTCTTTTCTCAAACTACACCAACCTTCCCTCCTCCCCTTCCCAATTCCTCTCACGTTACCACTTCTCTCCACTAACAACCCCTCCCCATCATCTCCTTCTTGTCCATTCTCTTCATGTATCAAAATTAACTTTACAAATTGCATAATAAAGTTAATACATAACTAACACAAACTTCATCAGCGCAGGATTATGTAAACCAAGCAGAAAACTCCAAAGTGTATCTTGTATATACATCCTTTTAGACCTTTAGCAACATTGGATGAATAGAGGTAAAGGCTGAATTTTTTAGCTTTTTATTCCAAAACAAAAAATCATATTAAATGCTAAGATAATATTCTGAAATATTTTGACGTTGATGATTTTTGCAGGCGAAAAGCTTTTAAGTTAGAGCGAATACATGGCTTCTCCACCGGGTTGGGTCGTCGTCTCCCCAACCCGGAAGGCAGTGACCAGGAAACGCTGTTACAGAACACTGCACACTCGGAAGAAATCGAGGGCAATGAGCAGATAAACAGCTTGGACTCTGAAGAAGAAACTCAGGACTTTTACCGCCTCGAACGCTCAAATTCTGCTGACAGCGAAGAACCTGAAAATGATTTTCTTAAAGAAGTTGGATATCCATTCCAGGTCAGTTTGTGTGCAATCCTGTCAATTTTTTCCTTTGCTAATATTATTTAGTTAGTTTAGAAAACGTTCTTATGTACAAAGAGTTTGGTATATTACACATTCGACTGTTTTATGTTCTGAAGTGAACTAAAATCATCACCTCTCTTCTAAAATGCACATTACATTGTAACGGGGAATTAACTCTTCTCTCTCATCCTTTTGGGCGAACGTGGTTGGCGTAATTAGTAAGATCTCTGTTTTCCAAATAAAAGGTCCCAAGTTTGATCCCAGCAGTTTGCCGAGATTCGATTATTTGTGTGACCTTCTTTTCCGCCTCGGCCATGCATCTCAGCTTTCCATCATCCCGGGGTAGGTAAATGAGTAACAGCGCCTGCTGGGAGCTAACCTGCGATGGATTAGTGTCCCGTCTAGGGGAGGGGGGGGGTAAACACTCTTATCCGCTTAACACTACGGAAACCGGAGATAAGCGCCGGACCCATGGGCCACTAGGGTCTTAAAGGGTTTTGCTAATTCTTTTGTTATCTTTAGTGGTTTTGTTAGCATCTCCCCTCAGGTAGGCATAGCCGTGTTTTCTAAGCTTTGGCCAGCACAGAGGACCAACTTAACTTCAACCACAACAGTTGTACCTAGAGACAAAACCAGATGAGCGCGTTTTATTATATCAATTGCAAACAACAACCACAGCACAAAGGGTTACCACGTGGTTGAAACAAAAGATTTATAAAGAAGTGTACGTGCTACATAATAACATCATCAAACAGCTATCCATTGTTCTGTGTAAAATTTCGCATCTGACGAACATTAATCCAAATGTTTTCCAAGACGTTTAATTCTAAAATATCAGTAATTGTGGAATAGATGAAAATCAAGCTATCAAACATGTAGTCCACTAGCTAGACAGTAAGATCAACTTCTTGCTTTTTCACAAGATCTTATTGTGTCTTCCAGGTTTGTGTCGTAAAAAATGAGGTGCCACCTTTATCTACTCGCTTTGTAATCGGAGAGAAAGGAGATCCTAACGTGATTACATTATTGTCACCCACTGCCGCAAAACCTTCGCAAAATGTCTGTAAACTTGCACCAGAAACGTGGCTTGGTTTCGTGTCATTGGCTAACCTACAGTCTCCGTCTGGCTACTGGGAACTAACCGAATCATTTGCTGAAATAATTGACATTCCTCTGAATAAGCTCCAAGAAGCATCACCATTGGCCGATAATACATTGTGCATTTCAGATGAAATGAAATCCCTAATGTCGTCTGACTATTGTGACTATAACCTGCAGCTATGGGCGACATCTCTGGCACTAGCATGGTTGTTTAGAAAGTGGCGGCTATTTCATCGCGAGGAATGGTGCTTAGTGGCCCGTAAAGCAAATCATTGGATGGAAGGAAAAGCTCTTCCCCGGGGATTTACACCGGGGGATTTGAAGACTTCTGCCTTTCAAGCACTGGTGTTGGTGGGGAAAAACAGACGAAACACTATTTCTGATCCACTTGGCGATACCGTAAGTTTAAATGAGTTCATCAGTGATGGATGGCTTGGTTAATAAGCACCTGATACATGACATGCGTACTAACGCTACAAACGCTCAAACTAAGATAACGTTTCCACTGTTTGTTATCAACAATATTTCTCTCATCTGTCATACTTTTATTAAACTAATAACTTCTATACTGCTCACCTTTGTCTGTTATTGTAAATTTATCAGTCGAAAACTGAAATTAAAGAGTTAAAGAAATGTTTCAAATACCAGTTTAGAATATATTAACACATCCTTTGGAAAGTAAGCTCAACTTTTTAACAAAAATTAGGGGGATACAATCAATATTTGAAGTGTTTTCCATCCCCGATTGAGCTAGTGATGAAAGGCCATTTGTCAAAGCCATGTAAAAGATAACAATATGTCTGTACTTGCGTCATAAAGCCCGCCAAATTTATTAAGTGATAAGTGACCACTTTTTGGAGATAAAAGCCCAATAAAAATTATTTTGAATGAATGTTATGATTTTTGTTGCACTGGTTAACCCTAAATCACCTGATCAATTTTGATCAACCGTAGGCGCGGATTATTAAGTATTTTACTCGCTATTAATCAGCTCAAAACTAACTAATTCAGACATTGTATTAGGACTGCAATAAATTTAGGTATCAGAAACACGTTTTCTAATCTAAAACTGAAATTTGGTTCATATTACCTACTCCACAGCCCAAGACTGTTTGTACGCTTCTTGAATTATTTCTGAGAAGGTTCCATAAATTGACTGGAAGCATGCGTACTGCATACCGCCAGGAGTGCTGTGAAAGACAAGCAGCAAACGGCCCTCTCGATACATTTGAATTAATTTAATTGAGATTTCCTGTTCTAGGTTCCAAGTAAAATGCCCACGATGCTATTATAGCTCAGCTAATTGAGATATTTCATAAAATTTGCATAAAACGTATAAAAATAACTTACCAACCAACTTAGTAAACTAAATAAAATCAAGGCTTAGATAAATTTAGGTAAAACAAACTTGAGACCATTCGAGTGAATGTGAGCGTTGTTAAGTTTACCTAACAAGACATTATTCCTCTAACGTCATAACTATAGTGACGTTCACCTGACGTCATAATGATGTAGCTTCATTGAAATAATAAGCCCTTTGCAGTTAGAGGTCGCACGATCTCTCCAATCTTTAATTTATTAGATATAACAAAATAATGTTCAAAAATGGACAGAACAGATTAACTCAAGGTAGTAGGTACAGCTTAAAGCCTAAGTGTTAAATTCTTCAAATATAACCTATCTCGTTAGGATGGAAAGCTGAGTTAGCTTAAATGGAAATGAAAGTTGCACAAACATTTAGATTTCAACAGGGCCAGAATCGACTTGGGGACCCGTTTGTGGCCGGAAGGCTAAAATCTTACCAACTAAAATCACCGTTCAACCAAAGAGTTCAGTTTAAATTCCACACCACATAAGAATTTAAGGCTGACGTTTCTAATGCAACTGGCGTCCTGCGTCGGAGTAAATGTTCTGACTAACGAGAGAAAAACATGTTATGTTGTAGAGTTAACGTTTCTTAATTGCTGAGATGAATATTAATAACGTAGAGGTGTAACCTTTTGACCGCAGTCTTCATGTTTTAACATGAGTTGCCTATCAGTAGATTTCAAACCCCGAATTTGTTTGAAAAAACGATTAAGTTTATTTATGATGAATAACTAATGCTAAAACAAATGCTAAACAGAAGAATTTTCGTTAGTCAATTTAGTGAAATAACGATACTGCAAATGACAGGTAAAAAGTAAAATTTGTTTCCATACACTTGTTACCGAACACTGTACACAATAAAAAATTATTGTTTTGATATTTTTTCAGCAGTTTATTTCTGTTCAGATATCTATTTTCATTGTTGTTTTGAAAGCATATATTATTTTATTTGTTCTCTTTCAGAATAGCATTTATGTTTTATCATGTCTATTTTATTTACTACTACTATTCATTTATCACATTCTGTTTTTTGACATCTATTTTGCTTTTGTTTTATTTTTCCACCTATACTCCAGAAGCACTTTAGAGGTCTTTGGGGAAGCACCACAACAAGACTATCACGCAGGCAAACCAAAAACCACAGCTGTTAACTGTATAAATTAATAGTAATTATTACTTGTGCCAGCAGCGAAGCGCGGCACAAGATTATGTTTGCCCAGTGTTTTTTTGTGTCGAGGTCTTCAGCCACTTGATGTAATATTTGATATACTGGACAAACCAGGGCCGACTCCTTTCCTCAAAATTCAGGCTACTCAAATTAGAACTGAGAAGTCTCGCCTATACAGTCAGAATTCAATCAAATCAAAAGCTTTCACATTTTATTAACCAGCTGGCACAAGTAGACGCTCCTAGAGCGTCTTGTAATTACTATATTTTCTTTTCAAATCTTGTTTATTAGTATGTTATTATAAGAAATATAGTATTAATTGTATTGAAACTTTGTTATTTAGTGATAG
>JAOTRI020090895.1:4384-15694 GCA_028564885.2 Zoanthus sanctaehelenae
AGTTACTACCCCTATAAGCGGGCTAGCTGTCTTTATTAGATCTTATTAGCAGCTGTTTTGAGCTTTCTAAAATTTATCAGCATAGCATAACTAGCTAGCATTCAGGCTCAGGTAACCAAAACAAACACAAGTAATGGTCAGCGTAATACTGGTGGGATGTGGTTATAAAGATTATCTTGAGTATATAGATCGCACAAACATTATTGGGCATTATCACTACGTTGGTAGCGGGCTTTACCAATACGATAACTTTATGGAGTCTGATTTATATAGCAGCCATGGCCAGTTTAGGCCTCATCAGTATGGCACAGCCTCATCAGTATGGCACAGCCTCATCACTATGGCACAGCCTCATCACTATGGCACAGCCTCATCACTTTGGCACAGCCTCATCAGTATGGCACAGCCTCATCACTATGGCACAGACTCATCACTATGGCACAGACTCATCACTATGGCACAGACTCATCACTATGGCACAGACTCATCACTATGGCACAGCCTCATCACTATGGCACAGACTCATCACTATGGCACAGCCTCATCACTATGGCACACACTGATCACTATGGCACAGCTTGCAAACAGGCTTAGGTTTCCAAAACGAACATAAGTGAGGTGCCATAGTTTCCAAAATAGTGGCTTCAAGCTCTTAACACTTTGTGCTATTTGTATTTGAGTCTCTATCGGAAAGAGATTTTAAAATGGTATGACATTTAAAAGTTTTTTAGACGGTTTTGCCGCAAGAAAAATAGCTTTTAGATATTTTCTAGTTGATGTAATTTTTGTTTAGAGGTGAACAACGCACAAGGACGATAGTCCCTTTTATTGCTAAAAGGCGATATATACTTTCCCACATAACTAGTTATTTGGTTGCCAGCGTGACGATGCAAATATGTCTGCATACTTCATACTTCACATATAAACTGATTAACAACCGTGGTGCGGGATTTAAGTTTATTTGACAAAAGAAATAAAGATTTGCAGAAACGTAAAATGTTGACGAGACTTGGATAGAAACGCAAACCAAAATAAATTATTTGACTATATATGAAAAAAATTTCTTACACCTAGCTCCTTACAAATTTTTATCATGGCGGGAAAAATGCTTTCCAATGCAGCCCATGCACAATCGTGCTATCCCTTATCTCAAAGTTCTGCTCATATATTTTATTTTATCAATTGTCTCCATGTGTCAGGTAAATAACGGTTTATTATTTCGGCGAAGAAAGCAATGGCACTGACGAATGGAATAGTTGTAAAATTAAACAAATTTATATTTTGTTCAATTCTTATCATTTTGTTGTTGTTGATGTTGTTCTTAATATTATACCATCAGATAGCTTTGGCAATATTTTATTTAAAAAAAATCATACTAATGAAACATTCGTTTCATCAAAATATCCACCTGGGTGATCAATATTGCCCGCAGCGTTTGACGCGTTAAGTTATAGCTTCTAAAGTACCGCTTGTCATATCAGTATGAACCGGTTTAATATCGCTTTTTCTAACTTTCATGATGTTTTAGATAATGATAATGTTTATTAAACACTTAAAGATAATCTTAGAGGGGGATAAAAATTGTTGTTCAATCGGAATATGAGTATTTGATTGCGCAAAGATAATTTGTCAGACTGCATAATATAAAAGTATAGCTTAAGTTCATTTTTGTGTGGCAACATAAATTCATTCTTATAAAGTAAATTTTTCGTCGTTCTTTTTTAAGCGAATGTTTCCGAGGTTTTTTTGTTTGTGAATCCATAGTAACCTGGGAATTGATATTATTCTAATTTTAGCATTTATTTTTTGTTGCTGAGAACATAAATACTGGCAAACAAAAATATCAGATGGATGAGAAAAAATTTATAATGGCATGCCACTCCGGATCCTTGGAATCTCAAGTCAGTCAAGAATATTTCGGTTTACTCTGATTGAAGTAAAATTTTATATTTAAAAGTATTTTCCATGAAAAAAAACACGCATTCTAAAAACTCTATACTTTATCTTTTGGCAGTTTTGCATTATTTTTTTTATTCATATGATAGGAAAATAAAAACAGTTCTCAACTATGATGTTTGTTAATTTTTCCAAAAATGTTTGTGCATCAATTTTCAGCGCATTCGAACCTTTTTCAATTGTGATTTAATATCTTCGAGCATCTAGTAATTCGTTTTTTTCTTGAACCTTCTTTAGCTACTTGCATCGGTTTAAATTATCATTTTCGTTATTAGATTTTTAATATTTCGAAGTTTCCAGGTGCAGCTACATCCAAAAATTACTAATGTTAACTAATTTTGCTAATCATCAAGTTCTCAGTCGGTACTTAAGCCCAACAGATCTTTAAGCAATCTAAATTGAAAACAAAAAACGCTGGATCGAGATCCAAACTATTCTAAGCAAATAATTCCGTGATACATGCATGAAGTGTACAGATAATTCAGTTTGAAGATGTTTGTGATTAATGAAGCCGTGATCGACAACTTTTTTTCTGTTTAGAAATTGCAGCTAAGCCTTGCATAATAATACAATTTCCTTTTTTCTAAAATGAGAAGAAAACCTGAGTTAAAAACTTTATCGTTGTTGACTTAGTTTTTAGCCCATTTTTTGTGAGCTGTGTTGTTTTAATGTAAAAGGCACGAGCACCTTTTAGCCTCTCGTGACTAATTCCTATAAGTATAAATGCTTGAGTATATAATTCTTAAATCTAGTTAATATAATGATTGAGTTTGAATTTCAGTTGTCGAGAGATGCCTAGTGTCAAACATTCAGTCATAACTTACCGTTGTTGTTTGAAGATGCTACTGCAATGGAGTTGAGAAAATTGCCTTCAACCCACTTCGTCGTAACCGCTTAAGTCTTTGTGGGTCCTTTGTGGTTCTCAAACTCACTCAAGTATTTTAATGGATTTAGGTTTGCTCTTTGCTCATTAAAAACATAAGTAGCACTATCATGGGATTCAGTACATTAGAGCGAACTGAATATGTACGAGTGAAATAGCAAGTGTCAACAGTATGTCCACTCATGAATACGTATTATCTAATACCCGATACTGAAATATGTCGGTCCATAATTATTTAAACAGATTGTAACTTTTTTTTCAAAACATGGATCACTTTTTTAAATCATTCTTATGGGCACTTCATAAATGAATTATCGTTAAACCACAATCGTAAACTTTTCTACAAACATTGGGATACAATTCTAGTGCTGCGTTCACATAAGGAAAACGAGATATGTATAGAATACTGATTAGGGCAACGAATTTGCTTATCAGATTGAAGCAGAGATTTGCCTTCAGAATCTGAGCTCTGCTTAAATTATCTACTTTAGAGAGTCAATCGACACTTTATCAAGTTTCAATAAATTGACTTCATCTTGTAGATATGGCTAATAAAAATCAATTTAATCCGGCATCGTCACAGTCGCAAAAAAAATACATTTTTGCCAAAAAAAAGGCATGTGAACTTTGAAACCCTTTCTGACAATTAAAATTTGAAATAAAACACGAATTTTTGAAAATTTAAATTATATCGTTTTTTTCTATCGGAGCGTGGCAAAAACATGCTTTCTTACAAAACGAATAAAATCAAATCTAAAATGCAAAAGGTATTTGTTTCACTCTTAAAAAAATTAATAAAGAAACTTCTCCCCAAACTACAAACATCTCTCGGTGAATGACATTTCCATGTTTTCAGACTTATGCCAACGTATGAGTGAACATGCAACATTTCTAAAGTAAATAAATCCGTTTGAGTGCAGTGGACTACACAACACAAAAATAAAAACCAACGGTTATTCTTGTCGGATCTCTTGTGGCAGAGATACGTGTGCTTCAGACGTCACTTGAAGTGCAAATAAACAATAAAATGCAAGGCTGGCACTACGACAATATCAAACCTTTTATTGTAAATATTTCGACTAGTACTGCAATACTACTACAAGTATTGGCATCAGAACCTTTCTTTAACTTTAAGTGTTGTCAAAATTGAGCATAAAAAGTTTGAGAAACGCAAAAAATGTTTATTTTAAGAACTATTAAAAAGATGACCGTCAAGCTCTATTAGGCTGAAGCAGCTGACATGCCGGCCGACACAAAAGCATGTCCAATTTTCTGATTGATATGAAAGTTCAGTTTACTCAGAAACTAATAGTTGCAAATCAGTTGCTTCAGTAATGGCACTGATCAATGTCCTAATCTTGTTTTCTCAACGATGTTTTACTTGTACAAATCTAAAAATGTTGCCAATTTTTTTCAAAAGCGTTGTGAAAAAGGTTTGATAACGCATTTAGAAACGGAGTTATATATTTTATCTAACTGCTTTTCTAAAACTTTGCCTATTCATTGTGTGTTTTAAAGAATATTTAAAACAAGATATTGTTTACCTAAAATTATTAAACAACATCAAAAATATGGAATGGCTCCTCGTTTTGACTTTTGTTTTTTAAATCAGTATATATTTTTTCAATCTTTCGCGGTTTGCCTTTACAGCATAGCTTACATAGCATAACTTACATTAACAAAAAACATTCCAAAAACGTTCCGGCTCCAATGAAAGACTACACTGACATTTCATAAAGGAGGAAAATGAGGGGATGGTGGAGAATAACAATTTTAGAATAGTAACAAGCAAATTTATTGTTTTAAAAAGCTTTCAAAAGCAAAAACCACCCAACTCTACTTCACGCTTTGGCCGGATCCAGAACGTATGGACACAACCAACCCCACCCTGGTTATTTCAAACCAGCTGGTAACTGGAGCTTCCATGCAGAGACAACTGTTTTGTCCTTGTTAGAACTCGTTAGCACAGAATAGGTTTTCAGCCACAATCAAGCGCAAGCTTAGAGAACTGATTTAACACTTACCTCCCACAGCATGCATGTGGGAGCCTGGTTGGTAAATGAAATCGGTTGATCTCGAAAATATTGCGTCAGCCGCCAATTCATTTTATCTCGGCTGATATGCTTGCCCGAACCGTGACGTACTAAGAGCTGGAAATGAGCTATCGCCATTGAAGAAATATCAAACGGGTTGTTAGAGAGTTCGTTTTCTAATGGGCAATTCTCGCTAACTAAAAGTGAACGTTTGACATGTAAAAAAGTAAAATTTCCGTATTGGGACGTACTATTGTTTAATCAAACAAACTAAACTTTACTCAGACTTTAACATCTCTAGTTATACGTGTTAAAATGGCATGCATAAATGTGGCGGAGCCATAAATACCCCAATGTTTCAGTGTTAAGATGTACAACAAGTATATATATATGTAATTGAAGATTACACTTTTGATTTATCATTCAGATAATCCGACGAATCTGCTTAACGTCTTATAACATATTGTGATTATTCGTGATTATTCAAGCTTTCTCATCCATGAATGTCACTGATAAAACAGAAATTTTCATCATAATTAAACTTTTTAGCTAATTCTCATGGCATGAAAACATTCGCCCATTTGATTAACTCAAGTTCTCAAGCAGCACTTAAGCAAATTTACATAGGCATAGCTATAAGTTAAAATGATTAGTTTTGAGGAAATTTGTTGTTCCTTGCGCAGGCTTTTAACGCAACAAAGAAGTTTTCATGGAATGAATGTAATACGCAAAGGTTTTAAGTGCATCGTCTTTGTGCAGATGTGTTGCTCAAAAGAATTCTTCGCGTGAAAACTTAGACAAAGGGAACAAAACTTAATTAATCTACCTGAATTAACTTTTAGCAAAAAGGAAGAATAAAGTTGATTGCTCATTGTTAACGGAATTTTTCACTCAGGTTTTGGCAGTAATTATAACATAAAATACAATAGAGAGCAAGTTGATAAGGATGTAAATTTGTGTGAAGAGAGAAAAAAAACAAAAGACTCTTACTGATACTCAGCAAGAATTTAAATAAACCAGAAAACTTGCCTTCAAATATAATATTTATGGAGAAAACGGTGTTTGTTTAGTTTAAAACATTAATTTGCAAAATATAAACTTACTTGAAAATCCAACGTCTCTTTTGAATGACCCGTAAAGAAGGGTTTTCAAACACTCTGTTGTCAATTCCCCGGAGGTTCCCAAAATGTTAGCTGTACTATTTGTTTTTGCCATTTGAAATGAGTCCTTCTTTTATAATATTTCCAGCTTATCATCAGCCCACTGTTGAATTAAAAAAAGAAACAACTATTTGCTCTTGTGTTGTTAAGACTACTTTCGTTCTAACATTAAATAGTTTGTACAATACACCCTAAAATCTAAGACAACATTCACATTACATCCAACATTTGTTTGTGAGAATATTGGTTACTTTTTAATAACTTAGAGGCTTTATGCAATAACTTTCCTTTCCATTAAAAGAAATCATTAAAAGAAAAAAAAACTAAAAATTTGCAAGATATAACTAGATTACAAAAAATACTTAAATTGTTATAAACTTCCTAATTCGTCTACAACAGGTGTTAACTTCGAACATTGACTGAGCTAGCTATAAACTTTGCTAGGCAAACGCTGTAATTATTAGAGCAATGCGACTAAGATTACAAACAGAAAATACTCCTGAGATACTTCTAAACAATCTGTATGCTTAGTGTTTGTTGACACATGTACATATATGTTTTTTCTTAGTAAAAAAAGCCAAAACCGTTCAACTAAATAAACATGCACTCGCGAGGTTTATCCTCTGCATGGATATAAGTGTATATTATCTATGCGAGCCAAATTGTAATATTTATAACTTTCTTTCTTAAATATCTTCTCTAAGTTCTTATCTATTACTAAATAAAGGTTTGAGAACACAAAAAATAATAACGAAGTTACCTTTTCTTGTTGTATACCTGTAAAGTTTTCTTATCAATGTAGCTGTCTCTAACCATTGTATGCAACAGCTTACGACATATCACGTGATCCTTGATTAGTTATATCAAGGCTTAAGTGCTTGTTTCGGCTTTTATTCAAGATTTCTTTTTGTAATTAAATGTTAAAACAAACAAAAAATTGTATTGTAGGACTAGCTTGTTTGGTTTCCTTTTTCTTCTTCTTACTTTAAAAATCTAATAGATCTTTTATAACAAAGGAAGCAATGGTTGTTCAAAAAGATTTCAAAAACCAGGCGATATATATACGCCGGAGTTGTTTTTAATTCAACGTGTTGACGATTAAGTGAGACAAGTGATCTTATCAACAAGTTCACATTTGATTTCTTATGTTATGGAAGAACGAACTGAAATAATTCTTGGAGCTACATTTTTTCGTATTGCCCTTACTAAATGTCAACCGCGCTCCAAGTATCAACCTCATACATTACTTATATATACAGCGATAATCAATTATTTCATTAGTTTAGTGTGAATATAAGTTCCATGCTCTGACAGGGAGCAAATTCTCGAATATCAGCTTCATTCCCTGTGTCATTATACGACGTCTCCTTCGTAGACATTAATATCGGACTACATTATACGATCGACGATTATTAAACATTTTAACCAAAAATTAATTTAATCACACAAACTAATGTTTGAAGGAACAAATAATTGCTGATATTCTAATAATAATCTACAGCAGATTAAAAGGCACCTTATGATTTGATTTAAGATGGCTAACGACTAACATTAAGTCTCATTTCATTATTTTGTAAACTGAAATTTTTCTGTAAGACATTGTCATTGGCTAGCTAGCTTCATCTTGTCATTGATAGCTCTTAAAATTATGTTTTTAAGTTAAAATTTTTTAATAAGCTTTTTCTATATTTTTTTGTGAATATGAAAAATAACTTACTGTGTTTTCGGTTGCGAAGCGAAAATTGAATTTCGCTTATTTAAAAGATGGCTTTTTTAGGCTTCTAAGAGACTGAAATATATATGTAATGCTGTTAGCTCTCAGGGAATGAATTACTGCTTAGTTATAAACCGTTATTTAACTGTACTCAAGCAAGCATTTAATAGACTAGACTATATTAAGACAGGCTTTGTCATTGCTCAGTTGCTACTATTTAAAAAGCACAGTTGCATAATGAATTGGGAAGAAAGAAAAACATAAGGTTTCTTAAAAATTAAATCTTATTCATTTTTTTTGAAAAAGTTACAAAATTCAAAGATTTATGTTTCAAGTAATCATTCTTCGGTTTTTCAAATACCATATTTCAAACATATTTTGATTAGTTTTTGACATTGTGTCCATGTCTGAAAGAGACATCGCAACAGAGGTTGAATGAGCTAATAAAATGCTTCGTCAGAGCAGAAAATCCATATAAAGCAAGCGCCTGTTCCCTTTTCAATCTGCACTCGACTATCGAAATAATTAATGTTGGCTTCGATACGGCGCAGTTTGTCTATTGTTAACAAACTTAAGAAGCCTGTCAGTGAGACGCCAGGGCACCCCATGACCAAACATAAGTTGGAATCTGAATTGAATTCTATTTAAACATGGCGGTCAAAATTAAAAGAATTAGTAATATTTAATTATATAGTTTTTGAATATATTCCAGTTTTGGTTTAGTTCATTCAATTCATATTTTTAAAATTTCGTTCTTTTAAATTTAACGTATTTTTTGGTGTATGAAGACACGGATGGATGTCAGTAAGTATCAATGTTTTTTAAATGTTTTAATGTATGTTAGGTACAAGATTTCTCAGCGTCAACAGAGTGCAGTTTGACGTCACATATATACAAATTGCTTAAAAAGGTTATTTCTCTAAAATGTAAAATTTCTAATATTTTTTGATTTAGCAAGATGACAGCACGACGGGCACCCAATTGTAAGTATATAACAAAGGGGAGAATTAATGAAAAAAATTCTTTGGCGTCAATAAATTACACTTAATGGTAAGTTGTTCTCGTTTTAAAGCAGTGATGAAAACATGTTATTGAAACATTCATTGGAAATTGTCAGTTTCACAGTTAGCGCGGTTTCTGTGAATACATATTGTAGTTACCGTAGCGTAACTAAGAAATTTCAAGTTATCAATGGCAATTTTTTAATTATTCACTTTTCTTCGTTTCCGAAACTTGACAAGCCATGCCAAATATCAAGCTTTTATTCACATAAAGTAATTCATGATGTTTATATTCAAAGACAAGCTGTGATTTGACTGGTAAGAATACTTAACACCAAAAGTTCAATTCTTGCTTGTTTTTAATACCGAGGAATGGCTTATCTTGCTGCTAAGCTTTATAATAGTAAAATCTAAACAAAGTTAACGGTTTGCTAAATTAAACTATTCCTTTGAAATCCAAGGGAAGCTTGATTCTCAAGGTACCTTCAACCATAAACTTAATTGGTAGCGGTGAATCACTTTTTCTTTACGCTTTATTCAGCCTTTGCACAATATTGAGTGAATTTATACGTGGATGTAATTTGGCAAGATCATAGATAGATATAACAATAAATTGGGATATCCAGATATTTTGCACGTTGAAAATGTTTCAGTTTTATATTTAAGGTTGCTAGATGCAAAATGTGGAAAAGTATTCATAACAGGCGCGGATTTAGCGGTGGGCGGACGGGCCGCGGCCACCTCTTTCGGTGGGAAAGCCAACGTTAATTTTTCAAATTATTTTAAATTCTGTGAAAGCTTGATGTAACTGCGATCCAGAAAGGTATAAAGTGTTTAAAATACGTATTAAGGTGAACTTAGAAAAGTGGATATTTTTCGTTGTTCATCCTGTTTTTGTTGAAAGGTTGGGAGGTAGACCAGGCTCAAATTTCCCCCCCCCCTTTCCAAACTTTCTGGATCCGCACCTGGTATTGTTGTTAGAATTTTGTCTTTTTTAAATACTTTGTATGTATATCATTATGATTGACCTTTTTATATATCTTTAATCTTATAAACATGTTGTATTTCACTTTTGTGCAAAAACATATCCAACAAGCCTTCTTTACTTTTATTGTATTCTATTTTAAGGTAAATGTGAAAGACATTGGAGAACATTTGGAACATCAAGTTACCGCTTCTGCAGTGTTCAAGAAAGTCGTTGGGTTGACGCACAAGCAGCTTGTCAAAATTTGGGTGCTGACTTAGTAAAAATCGACACTAACGCTGAAAACGAGTTTGTTCGAAGTACAGTCAGGACATTAAGCATGTTGAATATATGGATTGGATTGAGAAGAGGTTGGGAAAACCGGTTTTACTGGACAGACGGATCAAGACCGCAATATTCATCTTTGAGTTCACGCCTAGTAGGGGATTCAGCTGAACAGAAAGATTGCGCAATAGCATTTGACGGCAGGTGGAATGAGGTGTCATGTGACAGCACTGAGAATTCCAATAGCTTTGTTTGTGAAAAACGTAGGTTTAAAAAAATAATATCACTCACTAGATACAACATTAACTGGGCGCGCATTGGTAGCGTAGTAGTCATTCTAGTACCCAGAGCCAACACGGCCTATGGCCAAACAAAGGGCTTTCGTTTGACTGTAGGTCGCGTGGGCCCTGGGTACGGGAATGCCGTTACGCAGTATGATCTCAACTTTCCGACCACAAGGTCCAAAGTTCAATCCCGGCTCAGTCGAGATTTGAATCTGTATGTGCTTTAATTTCCACCTAACCCAACTTAGCTTTCGATCCTTCCAGGGTAGCTATAGGTAAATGAGTAACAACGTTTCCTGGAAGCTGACTTGCTATGGATTAGTGTCCCGTCCAGGGGGAATCAAAGACTCTCATTCGCTTAAAAAGTGTCCACATGGCCAAAACAAAAAGAAGCGTATTCTAAAAACATTATTTCAATTCCGTCACATTTTTGCCACAAAAAAACCACGCCGGCCACGCCCAACGACGGGGTGTTGCTAAGTCTGGGACCAGAACAGGCCATGACGTCGCTTCAGTTATCGTCTACTTCTCATTTCAGTGTTTATTGCTTATCCATACGTAAATGATCAAAAAAATTATGGATCTTTTATGAAAACAATGGATGAAACATTAAGACGATAAACTGGTTGGAAAAGTAGAACATTCCCGGAAGTGACGTCACGGCCTGTGCTGGACCTAAACTTATCAACTTCCGGCCATCTTTGTTGAGCGTGGTCGGTAAGCTCAATTTTGTCGCAAAGATATGACGGAATCAAAAACCAGGGGCTGAGATTTCTCGATCTCAATCTGACTCCAAGGGTTTTTCTCCCTCTGTAAAGTCGACTTTCACGCCAAGATCTGAGCCATCAAGCGATTTAACATTAGCATATTGCTTGGAAGAATGGGCAACCACCTCCTTCGCAATTAACGTTTAATAAAGTATTTATTTATTTTTGTTTTATTATTGCGTTCTTCTAACGTCGAACGCAATCATAATCTTGCGCAGGCGGAAAAAATCTCGATTTTGTGGTTGATCCAAATCGACGCCATT
>JAOTRI020090906.1:0-15694 GCA_028564885.2 Zoanthus sanctaehelenae
GGGGTAACCCAAGCCCCACTGCCTATGAGGTAACCTTTGAGGCAAACGGCGGCAGTTCGGTTAAGAAGCAAACCATATTAGCAGGCGAGCCAGCAGTCGCGCCTCGCGACCCATCGCGTAGCGGCTATGTCTTCGTGAATTGGTATCAAGACGCGGGGTTCAGGCAGATTTTCAATTTTAACACTCCAATCAACAGAAACATAACGCTCTATGCGGGCTGGAGCAGACAGGTCTATACGGTAACCTTTAACACGGGCGGCGGAAGTTACGTAAACAGTCAGCGAGTGGAGCCTGGAAGCAGAGCCAGCCGGCCCAGCGACCCGACCCGAAGCGGGTACACTTTTGGCGGATGGAACTGGAACTTTAACAACGCCATCACCAGTAGCAGAACCATCACTGCCAGCTGGAATAGAATTTACTACACGGTGAGTTTCAACACTGGAAGCGGTGGAACTTCGATAAGCAGTCAGCGCGTGGCGCATGGAAGCACAGCCACCAAGCCCAGCAACCCGACCCGAAGCGGTTATGCTTTTGCGGGGTGGTACACCGATTACGCTTTTAACAACGCCTTTGACTTCAGCGCGGCGATTACAGCAAACCGCACGCTCTACGCCAAATGGATCTTCCCGATGGACTTCAACACCCTCTCCGCCGCCGGAAACAAAGTTCCTATCGGAATCTCGTCGGATGGAACTACCATGTGGGTGGCGGATTTTACTGATCAGAAAATCTATGCCTACCGCCTGAGCGACAAAAAGCGCGATAGCAGTAAAGACTTCAACACCCTCGACGCCGCCGGAAACAATCATTTCAATAGCATCTGGTCGGATGGCACCACCATGTGGGTCGCTGATTATCGGGATGATAAAATCTATGCCTACCGCCTGAGCGACAAAGCGCGCGATAGCAGTAAAGACTTCAACACCCTCTCCGCCACCGGATACGGTGCGCGTGCGGGAATCTGGTCGGATGGAGTTACCATGTGGGTCGCTGATAATGGGAATGACAAACTCTATGCGTACCGCATGAGCGACAAAGCGCGCGATAGCAGTAAAGACTTCAACACCCTAAAAGCCGCCGGAAACAATCACCCTACCGGAATCTGGTCGGATGGCACCACCATGTGGGTCGCTGATATTATTGATGAGAAAATCTATGCCTACCGCCTGAGCGACAAAGCGCGCGATAGCAGTAAAGACTTCAACACCCTAAAAGCCGCCAGAAACGAGGATCCTAGGGGAATCTGGTCGGATGGCACCACCATGTGGGTCGCTGATATTATTGATGAGAAAATCTATGCCTACAGTATGAGTACCAAGCAACGCACGCCGACGGCCACGGCAAACAGCGGCGGTGAGATTACTTACCACACCGTTACCTTCAACACTGGAAGCGGCGGAAGTTCGATAAGCAGTCAGCGCGTCGCCAGCGGAAGCAAAGCCACCCGACCCAGCAACCCGACCCGCACCGGTTACACCTTCGCCGGCTGGTACACCGACAGCGCGCTCCGGAATGCTTTCAACTTCAGCACGAAGATTACCCGCAACCGCACGCTCTACGCCAAGTGGACTAAGACCAGCGGACCGGTTTACACCGTAACTTTTAATGCCAATGGCGGCAGCTCGGTTGGTAGCCAGCGCATTACCAGTGGCAACACCGCCACCCAGCCCAGCAATCCTAACCGAAGCGGTTGGAGCTTTGCCGGTTGGTACACTGACAGCGGGCTTAGCCAGCGGTTCAGCTTCAGCACTGCGATTACTGCAAACCGCACGCTGTATGCCAAGTGGAGCAGACAGGTCTATACGGTAAGTTTCAACTCGGCCGGCGGAAGTTACGTGGGCAGTCAGCAAGTCGCCAGCGGAAGCAGAGCCAGCCGGCCCAGCGACCCGACCCGAAGCGGTTACACTTTTGGCGGATGGAACTTCAACTTCAGCACTCCCATTACTCGGAGCATCACAATCACCGCCAGCTGGAACAGAAGTTACCACACCGTAAGTTTCAACTCGGCCGGCGGAAGTTCTGTGAGCAGTCAGCGCGTGGCGCACGGCAGCAGCGCCACCAAGCCCAGCGACCCCACCCGAAGCGGGTATGGCTTTGCGGGGTGGTACACCGATTCCGCTTTTAACAACGCCTTTAACTTCAGCGCGGCGATTACCGCTAACCGCACGCTGTATGCCAAGTGGAAAGTCAGCGGAGACTTCAACACTCTCAAAGCCGCCGGAAACGATGGTCCCAAGGGAATCTGGTCGGATGGCACCACCATGTGGGTCGCTGATGTTATTGATAATAAAATCTATGCCTACCGCATGAGCGACAAAAAGCGCGATAGCAGTAAAGACTTCAACCTCGCCGCCGGAAACATTCATCCTCACGGCCTCTGGTCGGATGGCACCACCATGTGGGTGGCGGATTATACTGATGAGAAAATCTATGCCTACCGCATGAGCGACAAAGCGCGCGATAGCAGTAAAGACTTCAACACCCTCGAAGACGCCGGAAACGATCGTCCTACCGGAATCTGGTCGGATGGCACCACCATGTGGGTCCTTGATGGTTATTATGGTGATAAGAAAATCTACGCTTACAGTCTGAAAACCAAAAAGCGTACGCCTTAGCGGCGGTGGGGTTTCGTAGGGGTCGGTTTCCAGCCGCCCCTTACCTCCCCTTATCCTCCCTCTAAGTCCCCCCCTTATCCCCTAAGTCCTCCAAGACCCCCCTTATCCCCCTCTATTAGGGGGGGCTTAGAGAGGGCTTAGAGGGAGTAGAGGGAGTAGAGGGAGTAGAGGGCGGAGTAGACCTCTAAAACCGTTCTTCGGCTATGGTGTAGCCCGCTTTTTCGGCTGCTGTTTTGTCGGCGAAAAAAATTAGTTTTTCGTCTTTTGGAAACTTCAAATAGTTTAAGTAAGTGGGATGCCCCGGCCGGTAGGCGCGCCCCGTCTTCCGGTTGCCAATCACGCACCCCTCGCGGTAGGCAATGGAATGCCTCGCCTCGCGGTAGGCCCGCTCTAACAGTGCCTCCGCTAACCGTTCCTTAAACACCAGCGGCGGATAGGCCAAAGGCGGGTTTTCAAAAAACGCCTTCCGTTTCACCGCGCTGCGTTGCGCCGCTGTTCTCATCGGCGGTGCCATCTCTTCGGTCAGTGTGTTGGCGCTTAAAAACACCCTCCCCGTTTCCAATAGCGCTTCGTTCACGGTCTTCGTTTCGCCCTTGCCCTTCGCATCCACCCGCCGCAAAAAACCATAGCGCATTTTTTCTCTTCCCTCGGTAGTGAGGGTGATAGTCCCTTGCACTTCCTCCTGTGCGGCCAACAAAGTCAACGCCTCCCGCGCTCGCTCAAAATGGGGGCTTTGGTTCAAAAAAGGCGTGCCCGGCTGCGGCGCACTCACTCCCGCTAACCGAAAGGGGATGAGCGTTTTAGTGCCCGCCAACTGCAGCGTTACTTCTTCTGCCGAATGCACCTTCACCACCGTGGCCGCAAAGGGCGAGGCTGTTAACGCTTTTTTACTGCGGTAGCGCTGGTTGCTGAAGTGGCGCCGGCGGTATTCTTCATAAGACAAACGAGTGAGTTGGCGGTTTTTTTTCACGATGTACTCTTCAAAAATCGTCTTGACGGGGAAGCGCTTCCACAGCGTTTCAAACCGGCTTGCGTACTGGCGCGCCACCGGTTTAGAATGGATGATGAGGTAGCTCTCTTCGTTGTTCCACATGGCATTTTTAGAAAAGTTAAAGCTGCCGGTAAGCACCACTTCACCGTCGCGCAACATCGCTTTATGGTGCAGCGTTTTCTGGTAGTCGTCGTACTTCACCTCCGCCCCACTGCGAATCAGCCGCGCAAAGGGAATCACCTTCCAGCTGCGGGTGATGTTCTCGGTTTCGTAATTGTTTTCTAAGAGGCCGCGGATTTTCACTCCCCGCCGCACTTGCTTTTCCAGCTCCACACTCAGCGGCAACAGAGAAAATACAAAAGCCATGAAGTCGAGTCGTCGCTCGGTGTTTTGGGTGAAAGTCAGTAGCCGGTCGCGCCAATTGATGGTGCTTCGGGGGATCACCAATTCCACCTTTTCTCCCTCGCCTAAGGCCACCGTTCGCGCCGGCAGCGAAGCAAAGGGATTGTTGGCAGTTTTAATACCCCCTCGCTTTAAGTAGGCCTGGCGGGAGAGCCAGAAAAAATTTTTTATGAGCAGCTCGGCGATGTTCCGGCTGGAAAAACTCACCATGTCGTTATAGTCATGAAAATAGCTGCTGAGCGAAAAGTTAGCCGACCCCATAAACACCCGCTCTCGGTCCGCCACTAAATACTTGTGGTGCATTAGCCCATAGTTTCTGCGGTCTAAAAAAACCTTCACCCCCTGCTGCTGCAAGTAGGTATAAAAGGCGCGGTTGCCCTTCGACAGCGCCCAGTCTTTTTCCATCAACACCTCCACCGCCACCCCTTCGGCGGCTCTCCGGCCGAGCGCTTCCATCACCTCAAACAAAGCCAACTTGTAACCGGCGATGAAGAGACTTTCCTTAGCTCCGGTGATGAGCTGCATCAAGTGGTGGTAGGTGCCGTTTTCGTCACGCGCCGCGGCGGGCGTAAAAAACACCTTCATCGCACTGACGGCCGGTACCGCTTTTTTTTCTTTGGGGGCAGCGGCCGCAAGAGAGGGTGATGCGAAGAGCAAGATGAAAAGCGAGATGAAGAACCAGCTGAAAAGCAAAGCGCACCGCGCGCCGCTAAGCCCGCACGGTCGTAGTGTAGAAAGCGTCATAGAAACCACTGCCTTATAATTTATTATAAAATCTATCATAACATTCACCAAGGCTTAGTTTTATCCAGTCTTATCCACTCTTAGCCGAAGAAAAAAATAATTATAGTACAATAAGTCTATTCTATCACCAATTACTTTTATAAAAAGGAGAAAGCAATAATGAAAACCTATAAAATAGCAGT
Source organism: Zoanthus sanctaehelenae (assembly GCA_028564885.2). Classification (NCBI taxonomy): domain Eukaryota; kingdom Metazoa; phylum Cnidaria; class Anthozoa; order Zoantharia; family Zoanthidae; genus Zoanthus; species Zoanthus sanctaehelenae. The sequence continues at coordinate 4,935 of JAOTRI020090906.1, forward strand.
GTTGCCCGGCGACGGTATTGGCACAGAAGTTATGGAGCAGGCGCTCCTGGTGTTGGAGGCGGTAGCCAAGCGGTTTGACTTTAAGCTTGAGACCACCGAGGCCTTAGTGGGAGGGGCGGCACTCGACGCTAAGGGAGTGGCGCTGCCAGCAGAGACGGTTGCAGTTTGTGAGGCTAGCCAGGCCATTCTGTTCGGGTCGGTAGGAGGCCCCAAGTGGGAAAACCTGCCCCCCCAAGAGCAGCCAGAACGCGCCTCGCTACTACCGCTACGCAAACACTTTGGGCTTTATGCTAACCTGCGTCCGGCGGTGCTTTATGAGGAATTAGCCGCTGCCTCGCCGCTAAAAAACGACCGGCTTCGCGGTGGCTTAGACCTGCTGATCGTGCGCGAGCTCACCGGTGGCATCTACTTCAGCGACGCCGCCAAGGGAGAGAAAGGTCACGACGACACCCAAGGATTTGACACCATGCGCTATCGCCGCCGCGAGGTGGAGCGCATCGCTAAAGTTGCCTTCAAAGCGGCTCGCCAGCGTAAGAAAAAAGTTACTTCCATCGACAAGGCGAATGTCCTTTCTTCCATGGTCTTTTGGCGGCAAGTGGTGAGTGAGGTGGGACAGCAATTCCCAGAGGTTGCGCTCTCACATATGTATGTGGATAATGCGGCGATGCAGCTGGTGCAGCGTCCACAGCAGTTTGATGTTTTGCTTTGCGGCAATATGTTTGGCGACATCCTCTCCGATGAAGCGGCGATGATCACCGGCTCCTTGGGAATGCTCCCCTCTGCCAGTTTGTCCGACGGCGGTTTTGGACTTTATGAACCCATCGGCGGGTCGGCGCCGGACATAGCAGGACAAAACAAAGCCAACCCCATTGCGCAGCTGCTCTCGGCGGCGCTACTTTTGGAGCACAGCTTAGGCGAGCTGCAGGCGGCAAAGGCTATTCGTAAAGCGGTGGGCGACACCCTTAAAGCGGGTTACCGCACTGCAGATATTTTTCGTTCAGAGAAAGAAGCTCCAGAAGAATTGGTCACTACCACGCAAATGGGGCAACTGGTTAGAGACGCGCTATAGCCTGAAAGATGTTTCCTCGCCTGGCTTTCCTCTTCTTTTTCCTGCTACCTAAGCTGGGCTATTCCTTAAAAATTACCGAAGTCTATCACACTCCGGTAAACAGCAAATACTATAACCAAGCCATTGAGCTTTTTAACGACACCGCCGCGCCGCTAATCCTCACTAATTTTTTCTACCAAGTGGGCGAAGGGGAAACCCCACTGCTGCTTTTCTCTGCGTCGCAGCAAGCCAAGCTGCAGGCTACCGGAGCAGTGTTTAATTCCCCAACGCTTCAACCCGGCGAGGTGGCTTTATTATTAGACAAGGGCTACCGGCTCCAAGAGGCCTTTGATTTAGTTGGTAAAAAAGTGTTTACCATTGGGGAAAATTCCCTAGCCCTAAAAGAAGCGAGGTACCTGCAGCCGGGAGTGAAAATTGCTTTACTCGATTCTGCCAAACGGGAGGTAGATGCGTTCTTCACTCCAGCCAATTTTTTCTTTGATGGAATTTCCTTAGAGCGGCTTGACCCCACCTTTCCAGCTCGAGAGACCAATCTAACATTTTCGCTCACTTCCGCTGCCAGTCCTTCTGAAAAATTTTCTTTGGCACTCCGTTTTTCTTCCCTGGGACAAAAAAACCTTAGCCACCAGTATTACTCCGCGGCGCCGGCGGTGCGGCTAGCCTTGCTTCCCTTAGAAAATTTCAAAACCGAAGACGAATCATTTAAGGTGCAGACCACCGCCGCAGTGGTGGGAGCGCCGCAAGTCTTTCAAGCCTTCTTTCTCACCGCAGAGAATAAAATTGCCCGCTCGGTAAATGGCACCGTTACCTTTAATGCTCTAACAGAGGAAAAAGCGCTTTGGTATTACCACCATGACGGTAAGTCTATTAACACCAGCAGGACGCTTCATTTTCAAGCCGGGCGCTCCCAGCCCTTCACCCTGCTGGCTTTGTTGGCGCAAGACCTCACCTTTAAGGCTCAAGCTGCAAGCCGGAGTTTTTCCTCTGCGTTGCCGGTGCGGCTTCCCGCCGCTCTGCCTACTAAGCCCAGTCAAACCTTCTTCTTAACCGAGCTCACTTACCACAAAGATAACGACCAGAAGCTGCTTAACTGGGTGGAATTCCAAGTGAAGGGCGAGCCGGTTCCGGCGGCGTCGCAGTCTCTTTTTCTTTCCTGGTGGAATAGTAGTTATAAAAAAGCCGGCCGGGTGGCGCTTCCAGCAAGCACTTATGCTAACGGAGGTTATTATGTAGTGGCGCACACTAACGCCAGCTTTAAGACGCATTACTCCTGGGCGGAGCAGGTGGTGGGAGTGTCACAGTCCCTCCCCTTCACTACCAGTGGGGTGATTGCTTTAGAGCGCTTCAGCGAGGGTGGAGGGTTTGAAGTGATCGAAGCCATTCGCTATGACAAAAACTGGTTTGAGAATTTTAATTCTGCTGGTAGCTTGCAGCGGATTGCTAAGCGCTATCCCGCTTTAGAAAAGAAAAACTGGCGGCATTATTCCACTGGCAAAAAAGTTACTCCCTTCCTACCTAACGAGGTGGAGCGTAGAGAAACCATCTCTTTTGCTTTTGCGCTTTGTCAAAATTCACTGCCTCAAAGAAAGGTGCGCCTAGCCGCTGAGGGCTTTTTTTCTCAAGTAGGAACGGTGGAGGTGATGCTGCATTCCTTTGCCGGCAAGCCGCTTTTTTCTATTTTTTCTGCCGCCACCGCTGCCAAGCCCGCTAGCGAGAAACAACCCTTTGAGGTGGTGGTGGATGCCAGCCGGCTGGCGCCAGGCCCCTACTTAGCCGTCATTCGCTATAAAGCATTAGGGCAGGAGAAAGAAAAACGGCAAGTCTTGTATGTGCGGCCTTAGAAGAAATTTGGGATGTCTTTAGAGTGAGTAAAAAAGGGTGAGTAAAAAATTTTTTCTTTGCTTTATTTTTTTTAAGTTGCTTTTAGCCAGCGACCCTTTTGAAACTCTTTTGTTAGAAGAAGCACGCGCCTACTACTTTAATTTTGGCTATCAAAATTACTACCTCTCCGCCGACCTCTACCACTTAGAATTAGAAACCGCCGCCGCTTACTGGCAACATTTTCGCAGCGCCTTAGGCTACCGTTATGAAAACCGGCTGGTGGAAGCGGTGCAGGGCTATTTTTTAAAGCAAACTTTTTACTGGCAGTTTCTTAAATTTGAGCTAGCCCTACAGGCAAAGCAGCTACTATCTAATTTAGACATTTGGCCGGAAAAAGTAGGGCGATTTCTCTTCAGCTTTGGCCTCGGCGCTTTTGTCTTAACCATGAAAACCACCCTTAGCTTAGAGCGTGCCTTCGCCTCCGGCTATGCATTGCGGCTGGGTACTGCGTTGCACTACTATCCCACCGTGCCTTATTTGAGAGTATTAGTTTTTAGCTTGGGGCAGGCCCAGGACAGCACCCTCGCCCTCCGGTTTGACACCGAGCTGCAGCTGCCTCGTGCGGTTCGAATGCGTTTTTCTTATTTGCTTAATCCCAGCAGCGTGGTGCTGGCGGTTGATTATTTCTACGCCTGGTTTAAAACCAGCACTGCTCTGCAGGTGCATCCTTTAGGGCTCTCTTCCGCCGCGCGCCTTAGCCTGTTTCCCACCTACCTTACTAAAGAGAAAAAGCCGGCTTATTTTCCTCGCCCGGCCGCGCGCCCTTAGCACTACTGTGCTACTCGCTCTTAAATAAGGCTCTGCTAATTTTCCAAGCCCCTGAGCTCCTAAGCCAGCGGAGTAGGCACCGGTAGTGGAGTTCCTCTAATTCGCTGCATGCCAGTCGCCGGAAGCCGGCGTTTTATGCTCTCTTTAGTAGCTCGCTATGTTATAATTGTTTAAATGAAGCGTTTGCAACTTCTCCTGCCCTATTTGCTCCGTTACAAAAAAGCCTATGGCATTGGGTTCGTGTTTATCCTAATGCAGAACTATGGCTACTTGAAATTTCCAGAATATTTAAAGGAAGTGATTAGCGAGATTACTGGTGCTAATAGAGCTGAAACAGTCTACTGGTTACTGGGTGGCGCTTTTTTTTACTTAGGCGTTACCGTTGTTTTTATGTACCTAATGCGCTTCCTCATTATTGGTGCCAGCCGCAAAATTGAGTACGAAATTAGACGTAGGCTCTTTTCGCATCTGATGAGTCTTTCGGTAAAGTTTTATCAAAAAGAACAAACCGGAGATTTGATTAGCCGCATCACCAATGACCTGAACGATGTGAGAACCCTGCTGGGGCCTGGGCTGATGTACGTGCCTAATTCCCTCACTCGCTTAGGGTTTTTTGTTCCGGTAATGTTTCTCATCAGTCCACAGCTCCTCTGGGCTATTATTCTCTTAGTGGTGGTACTGCTGTTTTTAATTTTGATCCTCATTCCTAAGATGCGCCCCCTCTTCAAACGCATTCAAGAAGAGCGCGCTAATTTGAATAGCCATGCTTGGCAAATCCTCTCTGCCATTGGCACGGTAAAGTTAAATACCATGGAAACAACCGAGAGTAAAAAGTTTGATGCCCACAACCAGCGCTACATAAAAAGCAATTTGAAATTGGCTTGGGTAGAAGGGTTCACTTGGCCGCTTTTCTTTTTTGTCTTCAGCCTTTCCCAAGCCTTGGTGCTTTACATCGGTGGTTCGCAGATCATCAAAGGCACGCTCACCCTGGAAGAGTTGCTACAGTTTAATGTGATGATTGGAGTGATGACCTTTCCCATTTTTTCTCTCGGCTGGGTTATTTCCATTATTCAGCAAGGCATTGCCGCTTTAGAGCGCATCAATCGCATCTTGTCTCAGTCCTCCGAAGCAGCACAGCGCACTAAAACGCTTAGCGCGCGTCCCTTAAGTTTGAAAGTTAAGAATGTTAGTTACTATGGAGATAATGGCGCCCCGCTGTTAGAAAATCTTTCTTTAGAAGTTAAATCCAAGGAGATGATTGGCATCGCCGGCAAGACGGGAAGCGGTAAGACCATTTTAATGGAGCTGTTGGTGGGGCTTTACCAGCCGCATAAAGGAAAACTGTTAATTGGCGGAAAACCGTTAGAAGAAATTGCTCCAGAAAGCTTGTACCGAAAAATTGCTTTTGTACCGCAGGAGGCTTTTCTTTTTTCTGCTCCTATTAAGCAGAACATTGGTTTTCAAGATGGTGCTATTTTTGATTTCGACCGGGTAGTTAGTTCGGCAATGGTGTCTGATATTGACAAAGACATCCGTACTTTTCCGCAGCAGTACTCGCAGCTGGTGGGAGAGCGAGGCATAACGCTTTCTGGAGGGCAAAAACAACGCGCTACTATTAGCAGAGCGGTTTATAAGGAAGCGGAAATTCTTATTTTAGACGATTCTCTTTCTAGTGTTGATTCTCAAACGGAGGAGAATATCATTAATAACTTAAAAGCCTTGAAGCACTTAAAGACCATCGTGGTGGTGTCGCAGAAAATTTCTATTCTCAAACTAACCGACCGGATCTACTTCCTAAAAGAAGGCCGGCTTGAGGAACAAGGCACTCATAAAGCACTAATGCGTGCCAACAAAGCTTATGCGCGCATGGCTAAGTTCCAGCAGCTAGCGTCACTCTCTAAGCGGTTTTAATTGCGCTAAAAGAGTAAAACAAAACCGTTTTTATTTTATGAAACAAACCTCCCAAGTGGCAAAAGTAAAAGAGTTTGATTTTGAACTTTTTAAGCGGCTTTATGCCTACCTGAAGCAGCGGCCTGGAGTCATTTTCTTAACCATTTTTTTCATGCTCTTGATGGATGTCTCTTCTTCCCTACCGCCTTATTTCGTTAAGGTGGGGATTGATAAAGACTTATCCAGTGGAGATTTTGCTGGCCTAAGGCAAACTACCCTCCTCTTAGCTACCTTTTTACTATTGGCTTTTTTAACGAATGTGGTTTTTAATTTCTTAGTGCAGTACTTAGGGCAGAAGCTCATCTATGACTTACGCATGGACTTGCTTAAAAAGCTTTTTTCTCTTCCTAAGGCCTACTTTGACAGAACGCCCTTAGGAAAAAATTTAACCTATCTAACTAACGATGTAGAGGCTATAAAAAAATTTATTTCAGAAGGAATTGTGGCGATCATAGGCGATCTACTGAAGGTATTTTTCATCTTATTTTTTATGGTGTTTATTAGCCCAATTCTCACTGCTTTTGTTGCCGTTGCTATTCCCATTTTTATTCTTGGCACTGCTTTCTTTCGCCACACTTTGCGTGGTGGGTATCGTGGAGTGCGACGCGCTAATGCCACTATTAACACTATCTTAGTAGAGTCGCTCACCGGCATTAAAGAAATTAAGTTGTTTAATCACTCTCAGAAAAGCCGGCGCGCTTTTGATGAGGGGAATAGAGGCTATCTCAATTCTTACTTACGCGTGGTGAAGGCGTATTCTCTCTATTTTCCTTTGTTAGAAGCGGTGAGTTCACTGGCTATGATGGCGGCGCTGCTCGGAGCCCATTTTTTCATTTCCTTAGAGGTGGGGGTGGGAGATGTCTTCGCTTTTTTTATCTACATCAACATGTTCTTTCGTCCTCTGCGTAACTTAGCCGATCAGTTCAACACCTTCCAGTCTGCTATGAGTGGCGCAGAACGTATTTTCAAGTTTTTAGACACTCCGCTCGAAAGACTGTTGCCGCCTCGTGCTATAGCGGCTAGGAAGAAGCCCACTTCCAATAGAAAACTACTCACTCAGCCCCTTAAAAAATTGCGTCGAGGAGTGGAATTTCGAAATGTTTCTTTTGGCTATGGGGCGGATCAGCTAGTACTTAAAAATCTCAGCTTTAAAGTGGCGGCGGGAGAAAAAGTGGCTTTGGTGGGCAGTACCGGTGCTGGAAAAACTACTATTACTGCACTTTTGAATCGACTTTATGAAATTCAGAGTGGCACCATTTTGTTGGATGGACATCCGTTGTCTGCTTTTTCTCTGTCCGCTTTAAGAGAGAGTGTTTCCACCATTCCACAGGAGGTGTTTCTTTTTACTGGCAATGTGGTGGAAAATGTTACTCTAAACCAGCTTTCTCATTTAAGTGCAGCTGAACAGCGGCGGCAGGTTCGCCAAGCGATTGATAAAGCGCTGCTCACAAAGTTCGTTGGCCGGTTGAAAAATGGGTATGAAGAAGAGCTACTGGAAGAAGGAAAGACCATTTCTAGCGGAGAAAAACAGCTCTTTGCTCTAGCCCGTGCCTTTCTTCAAGAGGCGCCGTTAGTGCTCTTAGACGAAGCCACCGCTAACATTGACAGTGAATCTGAAAAAGCGATTGAACTGGCCACGCAAGAGCTGCTTAAAGACAAAACGGCGCTCATCATCGCGCATCGTCTTTCTACTATTCAAAAGGCAGATCGGGTTTTAGTGCTACACCAAGGAAGGCTGGCAGAAGAGGGCAGTCATCAAGCCCTCATCCGTAAAAAAGGGCTTTATGAAAAGCTCTACACCATGCAGTCCATTCAGCTAGCTTAGCAGGCTCCAGACTCCGCTGGGCTTTGTCCGTTCTGTCCAGCTCCGCACTGTTTTTTATTATACCAGAGCAGTGCAATTATGGTGGTGGCGTCAAATATTTCTCGTTTTTCTATCTTTTCTAAAGCAGCTTTAAGCGGTATTTCATGCACCTTAAGGTCTTCAGTTTCTTCCGCTAGGCCTCCGCCGCGTCCTATCCTTCCCATTGGCTCTACCAAGGCGTAGAACAGGTGAATGATCTGATTCGAAAAGCCCACCGAAGGATAAAAATTGGTGATGGGAAAGAGGCGCTGGCTTTTATATCCCGTTTCTTCAAACAACTCTCTTATTGCAGCAACGGTTGGCTGCTCCCCTGGTTCTAACAGTCCGGCCGGCACTTCCAGACACCATCCAGTCTCTCCCTGGTTAGGGGGAGGGGTAGGGGTTACTGAGTGATTTTTAATTTGATTGCTATTAAGAGTGGAGTAGCGAAACTGTTCCACCAAGACAACAGAATTATTCTCCTCACATACTGGTAAAATTGCTACCACTTGAGGGCGAAGTAATCCATAGCGTTCAATAACGAGTGGCCCGTCTGGCTGGAAAGTGTCAATAGCAATTTTGGCGCGTTCGCAATGCAGAAGGCGCTCTTTAATCACCGTTTCTCGCTTTATAATTTTGTAGTACATTTTTTAAAAGCTTTAGTTTAAAGTTATAAAGAATTAGCTCTTTATTCTAACTACGGTAGTTTTTAATGGCGGTGATAATTTCCCTCAAGTCTGCTCTTACCCACTCGAAAACATTTTCAAATTTTTCATGAATATGTTTTTCTAACTCTCTAAAAAAAGCAGTGTGGATTTTGTATTCTAATTTAAATCCTCTGTGGGGATCGCTGGTTTGGTAGCTGTTCAGCCTGGCTTTGTAATCTTTAGCGATGCCTACTTTATACATCCCCTTATATTTTGGATTTGAGATGACATACACATACTTTTTTAAGGGGTCATCACCGTTGCCGTCGGTTCTCTTGGGAACTGCCGTAGTGTAATACACTTTAATTCCTCTGCCCTTAAAAGCTTTTTCGGTGGTAGGGTTAAAATCAAATTTTCCTTCGGTTTTTTCGGTTAGTCTTCGCCTCACCTGGTGGTAGGCTTCCAAGGAAACATCAATCCCCACCCACTGCCGGTTTAGTTTTTCTGCTGCGATGCAGGTAGTGGCGCAACCGCAAAACGGGTCTAACACCAGATCCCCTTCGTTGCTGCTGGCTTTGATGATGCGTTCTAACAGAGCAAGCGGTTTTTGAGTGGGGTAATTCGTTCTTTCTTTTGCGGACATTCGGGTAGCAAAAGAAGGTATATCATACCACCAGCTGCCTGCCTGTTTTCCTTTTTCCTTGGGTTGCCAAATCGTACCATCAGGCCTTTTAAATGGACTTCTTAATTTAAACTCACCTTTCAAATTTGGAACTCTTTGAAGATTAAAAGTATATTCTTCCTCGTTTTTTACATAAAAAAAGATCGTGTCATGATTTTTTCTAAATATTTTTTTAGCACTTCTCAGCTTCTCATATCCCCATATTATCTCATTACGAAAATTCTTCTCTCCAAAAATAAGGTCTAATAAAATTTTAAGGTAATGACTCATCGTCGGGTCGCAGTGCAGATACAAACTCCCCGTGTCCTTTAAAACCCGTCTCAGCTCCAGCAGCCGAATGGCTAAATAACAAAGGTAGCAATAATTGTAAAGGTAATGTCTGTTTTTTCTCGTGTTAGCAAGGCTGGATAATTCTTTCACATTGCTTAAAAATTTATAAAGTCCGTCGTAGTCTTCCTTTATGGTTTCCACCCATTCGTCTTTAACATCCTCCTCCCGGAACCAGTCCTTAAAACTCGCCCCCTCGGCGCTGCTACCGATGGGAGCGGTGAACACCTTCTTTTTATTAAAGGGGGGATCCAGATAGATCAAATCAACGCTATTGCTGTTCATCCCTTGTAAGACATCGAGGTTGTCTCGGCAGAAGATGGTTCTGTTTTTGAGATTACTCTGCAGGGCGCTCATGCCAGTGGATACAGATGAAAAGAGAAAAAAATTTTAGAGCAAACAAGGACCATTTTTTTTATTATACTATGCTCACTAATAAAAAGGAAAAGAGGGTGCTTCAAAATTGCTTAGAGCTGGGGAGACCGGCTAACTTGTCCTCTAAAGGAGTTGACTTAGAAAGGAATAATGATAGAATTAGTAAAAGACTTATTAAGTGTCACCTTTCATCTATCGGATTACTGTTTTCCCTAAGCATAACTTCAAATTCCTAAGTGCCACTTTTGCTAATCGCTTGTTAGGAGAGCTAAAAGAAAGTGGGCTGCCAGTTAGCGAAGCATACCTGATTGCTTCCTACCTCATTAAAAGTGAGGGAGGATACCGCTACTCTAACAACTTACTTGCAGGCATTGCCAAAGCGCTCTTAATTGATCCGCTGGTGCAGACCTTTGCTTTAGGAGACTTAGCGCCGGGGCAGTGGAATTGTGACTTGGGGGTAGAAGTGGGGTACAAACCTACCGTAACAGACAATGTCGCCAATACCTTCTCTACTGGATTAAAAGATTTTTTCTTAGGAGACAAGACCCTCTCACAAGAAATTAGGCAGTCAAAGCTCGATCTCTTGAAGCACACCGAAGTAAGGGCTACTAAGGTCTATCTTTTCAAACTAGCTAAAAGAACCACGCCAAAAAAAGCAGTTCAGCTCTTAGAAAAATTCACCTTAGCTCATTTAGCAAACGAGCTAGTAGAAAATTTTTCGGTCTGCACTAGCTCGGCAATGACGACAAACGCAACCTTTCCTAAGAGCAGCTATTTTCTAAAGAAAGCACCCGCCCCACTTGATACTGCTTCCTACTACCAAGTCATTCCCCTCTGTCCTCCAAGCAGTAAAACAGAAAAAAATGCGCAAAAAGCGGCGGCACAAAAAAAAGCCTGGCTGCTTAAAATTTCTAGGGAAAGATTGCTGGCGCTCAACTTAAAAGAGCTACTGGCTATCAGCAAATACTACGAGAAAAAAGCAATCCAAAAAGAACGAAAAACCTTAGGGCTACCAAGCGCACCGACTGAGGTGGAGCTGGAAGTGTTAGCACAGACCTGGAGCGAGCACTGCAAACACAAAATCTTCAATGCAGAAATCAGCTATGAAGCGGAGGGAGAAAAAAAGCGCGTAATTCATTCGCTGTTTAAAACCTACCTGGAAAAAACTACTCAGCGACTTAGGGCGCAGCGTAAGGATTTACTGAGCGTTTTTACAGA
>JAOTRI020090917.1:0-15692 GCA_028564885.2 Zoanthus sanctaehelenae
TCAATCTTATCAAATTGCTTATTTTGTTTCTGTACCGTTTGTAATTTGTAAAATCACCAGAAGCATACAGTTTATTCTTTGTTTTAATCGCTGTTCGAATTCCTTTTGTTATCCATGGTTTAGAAAAACGTTTCGCTTGGCGTGACGAGATCGTTTTTAAAGGCGCATGTTTATTTACAACTTTGTTGAATCTTTTGAAAAAACTTGTAAAAATTTTGTCAACGTCATGTGGATTCTTGCGAAAATTTTCTTCCCAATTAATACTTGAAAGTTCTTCACGAAATAGGTTTTCAGAAAACCTGGAAAAATCACGTATTTTCAATTTGGTAATTTCAAACTTTTCTTTGGTTGACTTTAGAATACAAAATTGTGAAAAATGGTCGCTGATATCAGAAACAATATTGCCACTCATGAAAACATTTTGAGGAGTATTAATGAATACATTATCAATTAAGGTAGCAGAATTATTATAAACGCGAGTTGGTTTGTCTATTGTAGGAATGAGATCACAGCTTTGGAGAGTTAACAAGAAATCATGACTGAATCGACAGGTTTCACTTTTTAACAGATCAATGTTCATGTCACCCATTACGAATATATGTTTCCCAGTTAGGGTTAGTCTTTCAATTGTATTTTCAAAATATTGTTGAAACGTTTCCGGCGAGTTGTGCTGTCTATAAATGACACCACAAATTATATTTTTCTTTTTAGAAAATGAAATTTCAATCCATAGAGCTTGAAATGCTACAGTAGACGTTTTTTCTAATATATCGTAGTTAATTGCTTTGTCTATGTAAAGCCCAACACCTCCGGAGGCCAAAGGTGTTGGTACATATTCAAAGTTGTAACCAGATATATTTGGGTTGAATAGCAACGGACTTGAATTATTAATTTTTGTTTCAGTTACACCAATTATATCAAATTTAAAGTCAAGTTCATTTAAAAGATGAGTTTCTAAGTTCTCGAGATTACGACATAAACTTCTGACATTGTTATGAAAAATAGAGAATGTGTCATCTTTTTCTAAAGTTTTTGAGTGTTTGTTTGTCCACTGTTCGAAACTATGTGGTGAAAAATAGTTACTAATGATTTGCTTATTTTGCATATTTTACTTGAGTAACCGTAGGCAACGGGTAACAGTCTTTGGCAGTACATCAATTGAGTCGTCTGTTACATCTGGTGTTCCACAGGGCAGTATACTCGGGCCTATACTGTTTCTAATGTATGTGAATGACCTACCGGACGTTGTGCAAAACTCAAAAGTTGCGTGCTTTGAGGACGACACAAAGTTATTCAAGCGAGTAAACACTGCTTCAGACGCTGCCCTACTATATCAAGACTTGCGCAATTTAGAACGCAGGTCTAAGTCATCTGGACTAGGTTTCAATGAAAACAAGTGCAAGTGTCAGTACATCACAAGAACGTCCTGTCCAGTCCAAGTCTCTTAAATCCTGAACGAGTCACCGCTCGCTGTTACCCCTTAAGAGAAAGATCTGGGTGTCTGGGTAGCCAGTGATCTAACCTGGACTAAACATGTCACCGAGGGATGCGCGAAAGCTAACAAGTTACTTGGTTTGCCATGCAGAACCACTTTGGGCATTGGCAGCACACTCAATCTGGCGATACTATATCGCCAGAAACTATTCCGACTCGAAATAAACCAGTCCGAACCACAAGAATTCACTGTTAACCCAAGTTTTATGAGTTTCCGCCCTCACAGATGCAGAACTACTACCTTCCAGACATCTTTCTTTGTCTGTGCTTCGCGCTCGTGGAACATTCTGCCCGAAAAATTCAGACTCGAGAGCGTAACTCTCAATCGGTTTAAGACCCTCTTACCCGAGTACTATGAAACAGCGCTGGCGTGCTGCTACTATCTTGATGACCCTAAGACATTCAAGTCAATATGTTTGAAATGCAACACTGCGCGTCTCCTTGACACAATCATCTCATGCTGTATTTAGATTACAGCCTTTTGTCTTCCGTAACTAGTATATTCTGATGTTTTTGTTCCTTTTTAACAAGAGTTCAAAGTAATTGGCTTCAGCTGTTGTGGTGTCCCCGTCTCTATGTACCTGTTGTTAATGTATCATGGTCCTTTTATTTATTTATTTTTTTTATTGATGTGTGTTAGTCACTTAATGTTATATGCATAGACAAAGCATAATAAATAAATAAATAAATAAATAAATAAATAAATAAATAAATAAATAAATAGATAAATAAATAAATAAATAAAAAATGAAATTAGAAACAGGCTACAGGTTTACAGGTTTTATTAATTCATTAAAAACATTAAATCGCGTACTATTATTACAGAATATTAAAAGAATAAAAGAATATTATTTACAAAATTTAATTAAGAAATGCAGGTTAATTAGAAAAATTAAATTTTGGAAAACATCAGCCATAGTAAAAAAATTAAAAGATTTTAGCACAGTTCACGCAGTTGTTGCAGTCGTGTAGGAGTATACAAAAACAATTTATTTCATAACTGAAATGCATTTAAATTGATCTGGGCAGCCCTCGTTCTGTAGGCAAAACAAAGAAAGGTAGTGATACCGCATAGAATGAGGCTAATTTCAATAAGGATAAACAAAAATTCAAATGTCCATTGACATAATCAGTTTGATCAGATATTTAAAAAAATAAAGGAAATTGTAGCAGCTGTAAGGGATCCGGGTTTAATTATGACACTTAAACTATTATTCCTAGTCACCGGTTTATTAGTCGCTTTTGCTTCTTTTTTGTTGACATTGCGAAAGATAGTACGTCTTTCGCAATGTCAACAAAAAAGAAACAAAATCGACTAATAAACCCTTGTCCTAGTATACAAGTTTTGGGATACTAAACATTCTAAGCTGAAAACGAATAAATACTTACAGCAAGGTTTGAGGAAGTTCTGTTGATGGAAAAAAGGAGAAAGTTGTTAAACGTCCAGAAAACTTTGATATTACTCAAACAAAAAAATCACGGCAGGTTTAAAGCGCTTTTTTACATGCAACCTTCGTCCATTGTAAATAACTCGCGGACGATTGGACTAAAATAGATGACGTGATTTTCATTCATCAGTCAATAAACGACGCAAACAAGTGTTTAACCAATGGTTTAAAAATGGCCGAGTCATCAAAAATTCAAAACATTTTTTTTTTGTCTTTCCAGACAATGTCCCCATAATTTAATATGGGTAAAACTAAACTATTAGATACAATTTTTCTAGTTCTGGTAGCCAATAAGTGCTATGATGCGTTTGAGAATTCCGAAAAAAATAAAAAAAACGAGTCAAAAAAAAATATTAATTTTTTACTCCAGCGAAAGTTGTCAATTATCAGGGAATACAATTTGCCAAACGACCGGACATTATTCTGTCCACGTTAAACTTTTCAAAAACAGTTTTATTATGAAGGAACTAGTAACGCCATTTTAGTAATGTGCTTATCTATTTTAAAGATTATATTTGTTCAACTTGTCGCTTTAAGATCGTGAAATCATAATTAGTCGTGCAGTGTAATGCATGCAGTAAACTTATTATGCACATAAAAGGGCTAGAGCGTTTTTCTTTACAATACACGCACTTGCGGGCCATACAATGAACTTAACGTTAGGAACGGACTTTCACAACTTTGGTTAACTAACGTTTTTACAGCAAAACTCTTAACAAATTAATTAACTATTTCAGTCATCTAAGTATTTTTGACCTTAACTGTAAGTAGATATCTGCATTATGACAACAATTTCTTGTTCAATTCAAGTCCACCACATGGGTGTACTTGTAAACAAACCACTCAAATCAGTCGCTAGCCTATAGATAAAAAAAAACATAAAGTTCAAATGCGTACATAAAGGAAACAAACAAATTAACGAACTTATGTAGACAAACAGGGTAAATAACATATGTACAAGATACGTACTTCATATATGATTTTCCTATCCATGGTAATATTCTAGTGCCCTAACCCCATCTTTGAGCGCTGATCACGTGAATATTCTACTACCCTAACCCCAACCCTATCCCCAAGGTTTAGTAAGGCCTTCAGTATAGAACTAGCTCAACAACAATAGCCCTGAACAAGCAGATTGTTTATCCTAAGTAGCAATATACACTGTATTGCATAAGTCCTGAAGCAATAAACATTTAAACACTTGTATTTAGCACGCCTAAACAAAATAAAACAAGACGCTCTAGAAGAGTTCACTGGGCTAGCTATGTCGAGCTGTCGCCGCAAGGAACTTTGGGAAACATATTTTCTCTGGACGACAAAAACGGAAAAACAAACCGATTTTATGAATGAGCTTACAACAGGTAGCCCAGTGACAATAAACAACACACTAATAGTAACCTCGATGAAAATTTTAATGGAAACTTCCGCGATAAAGATCACATTGATTTCAAATTGGTATGTCATCAAGTTTCGGCAAGATAACTTACCTCGTGTTCTCCAACTTGGACTCAGCAACTCTCAGCAACTCCTAAAACACAACATGAAAACATTGTACATTTGATTAAACATTGCTGCTGTTGATATTTTATAAGGTAAATGGGCAGTGCATCTGATTGACAAACTGAGTGACTGCATGTATGGCTGACTGATTTAACGGATGCTTCATTTTCTGGCTAACCTGCGATGGATCAGTGTCCGGTCCAGGGGGAGTCAATCACTCTTACATACTTAACACTACAGAAACCTGAGATAAGCACCGGATCCATGGGCCACAGGGCTTGTAAATGTTTTATCTACAATTCTTAGGTAAATTCATCCGAAACAGATAAAGAGCTTTACTGAATGAAATAAAGTGTCACTTAATACTTTCACAACAGGAGTCAAATAAAATAAATAGCTGGAAAACAACTTTGAAATTAATTTATCAGTGAACCAAAATGAGTAAGAGTTCAGATTAAGCCAGTAACTTCAACCGTAGACAGCTGGTTCGTCCTATTTGGGATTCGTCAGTACGTTTACAATGCTGGCAATAAAAAAATAAAATCACCTTCAAGCGCAACAATTCAGTCCGCAACTTGTCGTTTTCTTCCTTCAACAGACTCTGAAGTGCATTTCCTTGTACCTTTCCTGGCATAAGAATTAACAAAGAAAGTATTGTCAGTAATAAAATACATTGCGTCTAGAATAAACTTATTCAATATAGTCTTACCCTAGGCTCGCTAAACTTATGAGCGAATTTCAGGCTTGCTGTTATGATTTAACTTTGAAAATTTGAACACATTGAAGCAAAAATGTTTTAATTTTTAAAAATTTACGCTAAATCGCAGCAACATCGGTTAATAAAGATAATCATACATCAATAACCTGCTGCATGTGCCGCTCAAAAAACGGAAAAAGCGCACGAAAATACAGCACGCGCTTAACGTATGTTAAAATACTTTGTACGAGTAGTTAACAGGACATTCGATTCCGGCCCTAAAACAGACATGCGCAGCTTATTTCCCGAGGGAAAAAAACAGTTTTCTGATGTTTCCGAGACGATATCAAGCGAAACGTCTGGTCTCGAAGAAAAAAGAAAATCAACTAGTTTCCCAAATAAACCATACAATAACCCTTTCAGTCCCAGTTGAACTATTAAGTTTTCCCAACTTGAGCTCATACTTTTCATTGAACAAGTTGGAGATAATTTCATTTTTGATCTTCAGTAGTTCGCTTTGTTTGATCAATTCTCATTTTCTCTTTATTACTAAATGTATCATTTTGTATTAGTTATGTAAGAAGTTGAGTGTTGATAACTGACGGGGAGTGAAAGGGTTAAAGGTGGTGTTACACGGGGCAATTTTTCCAGCAACTTGCAACGCAATATCTCGTGTGACATCTTTCTGTATAACGCAAAGTTGCAAGTTGCAGAAAAAGTTGAACAAACTTCTACTTTTTGCAGCGTTGCGAAGCCAGTTGCAGCGTGTAACATGTTGTAAGCAACCTGTTTCGCAACACCAAACGCGCAATCAAGTGAAGAGTCAATCAAATCACTCAGGCTTTAACTCAAATGTCTCAATTCTATTTCTTTGCCTTAAGCCAGAAATTCATCCAGTCAGTTTATCCTCCGAATTTTTATTTTACCAAGTCCTCTATTTCGGCATGTAACAACAAGCGTCTTTGCCTTCAAGTTCTGAATTTCTTCCTCTGATAATTTAAAGAAACGTTTTCTTTTAGCCTCACTGGGTTTCGTTATCAATCATCACTGCTAAAAACTTGCAATGCTATCAGTTCCGCCCCATCAATCAAACTAACGTAAGCACATGCTGACGATCACGCCACTTTTACTCTACTCATGCATTGATCACGTGTTGTTGTGTTCGGTGCGCAGGCAAAAACTAAATTGTGGTTTCCCTGTCGGATACATTTAAATTTGATCAGGAGCGCGTAACAAATAATCAACCAATCACTGTACTTGTTTTGTAGAATGAAAGTCTAGGTAAATATGAATTGTATTTGTTTTTCTAGAGAGTTTTCCTGTCCTCAGACACAAGGCTCTGGTTACGTCAAAAAGACCTGGAATCGGGCATTTGGTAAAAACATTCCTCACTTCTTTTAACCATAAAGCTGAGCTAACCTAAATCCCCTTGCGAGCCCAGTGGCCCATGGAACCGGAGCTTATCTCCGGATTCCATAGTGTTAAGCGGATGAGAGTCTTTTACTCCCCCAGGACGGGGCACTTCTCCATCGCAGGTTAGCTTCCAGTAGACGCTGGTACTCATTTACCTACCCTGGACGGATGGAAATCTGAGTTAGCTTAGGCGGAAAAGAAGGTCACACAAATATTCGGTCTCGGTAGAGGCTGGGACCCAACTGGAGACTTTGTGGTTGGAAAGCAAAGATCTTATAAACTGCGCCAACCACGCCCGCCCTTTTTTAATAATAACACTTTATTTAGTCATGTAAAACACAATTATTGCAATTTATCCCATGCCTTAAGAAACAGAGCCAATCAGAGGCCTGGAAAACTGTTGCATATTCAGCGGTATCCAACGGGTAGTATTCAACGGGTAGTATTTCACCAGACTTTCCCGACATTAATTGCGAGCGACTATCTAAATGGCGCTAAAACTGTGTGCATACGTTTCCGAAAAAGGCGAAATGAGTCGCCATAAGGTTTACAATGATTTCAATTTAGATTCATCAGTGTTCACCAGAGCTTAAAACGTCAGCACAAACTACAGTTTTCGTTCTTCGTTTTCCACGCGGGTTACAAATTGGTTAGTAGCTGTATTTTTTAAGGCATGGAATAAAGGCTCGTGTGTATACGGAAAATACAAGTCACGCGTGGCATATTCCACGGTAACCCACTCGAAGCCATTGCATACCTACTATATAGCCTAACGGTTCGTGTGTATATGGAAAATACAAGTCACGCGTGGCATATTCCACGGTATCCTATTCGAAACTATTGCATAACTACAATGTATTATACTATATTACGTTCTATAACATATCATTTTATCAGTTGTTTTATATAATACAACATCAGGTCTGTACATCTACCTTCGGTAGCTCCATCTTCCACTCTTCTGGCCATAAGCTCCTCTAACTCTATAATAACTTTCTCTTGTTTTTTGCAAGTATCTTGAAGGGTTTTCGTTTTTTGGATTTTGCCCTAACAAGCAAGAAACAACCGTATTATAACGACTATAAAAATATGCACGTACACCAGTATAGATAAGCCTTCTTACTGTTATTCGTATTATAACGAGTTGCCATGTTTTTACATAATGGGAGGTAAGAAATTGCTTCAATTAAAGCGGGTAAATTCGTCAAATTATCTCGGCTTTTTTAGAGGAACAGATGCGCACTTTAGATTATATCAAAAACAACTTCTGTTAGTTCAACAAATATATATTTTTAGTTGATAAGTTAGTTTGTTTGTTTAAGTTAAGTTAAGTTGGTTTTTTATAAAAGTTATCGATGGATAAATTTGTATACAAGTTAGGAGGCCGATAAATATTTCAGTAAAAGACAGGGTAAATAAACACCCTCCAGGCACGTTTTATTCAGATGATGGCCTGATGTTTTGTTCTGTGTGCAACATGGTTATTGATCATTTACGTAAAAGCGTGGTTGACAATCATCTGAAGTCAGATGCACACCAAAAGAATGCAAGAAGAATGCATCATGGTAAACAGCAAACATTAAAAACGAGTTTAAAGAAGAACACTCCACCAGAACTTGAAAAAGTGAAAGTCTGTCAAGACTGGATAGGGGTATGCACTGCTTCTAATATCCCTTTAAGTAAATCTGATAACCCTTTGCTACGAGAGTTTCTTTCATCTCGAGTGATTACTGGAGGGGCTATTTCCAAAGCAAAGCAAGAACATGACTGCTACCTCTTTGATGTGTATCAGATTTAAAGAGACGAGTTGAAAGAACTGCTCAAGGATAAACAAATTGCATTAATTGTAGACGAACTAGCAGATGATGAAGGCAGATGTTTAATTGACGTATAATGGCAGTTTGTCTAGATTTTGAAGAACTTTCCCCTGGTGGGAATACTGTTGCATGGCTCCTTGACTCTCACTCTTTAGCTGAAACAAACAACAAAACTGTCTAAGGCTGTGCTGAAAACTGTGCATGACTATAGCATAGATTTTGATAATGTTCGCATTTTTAAATCTGATAATGTGGCATACATGAAAAAGGTCTTTCCAGACACCTTATCTTGCATATTTGCTAATTGCACACATATAACACCACATTGTGAATCTGTTTTTAAATGATTTCAAAAAGCATTTTAAAGAGACAAATGAATTTGTCAAATGCTTTAGAAATATTTTTTACGTTGCGAGTGGGAGGAAGAGTCGCTATACAAAGTGTTTACAGAACGCTCAAAGTAATTCAGAGAACAAGACAACAGGTATGCTACCGAATCCCACAAGCAAAAGCTGGAAAGCATGGTTCAAGTCCGTTGTGTACCATGCTGATCGCTTCCACCTTTATAAAGATTTTATAAAGAGTGAGCTTGATCGAGGAAGAGCCACTGCTTGCAAGTCCTTGTTTCGACTCGAAGAGATGTTTGATGACGAATCATTAATTTTTATGCAAAATCTTCGTGCACAACTGGCATTTTTGAAAGTGAAATCGCCCACCCTCATGGTGTATCTGGATTACTTTCAGAAGAAAGTTCCACTGGTTATCAAAGCATATTCAAAGAAGGAAGAGCTTCGTTACTATCTACACAAAAATAGCGCTCTAACAGAAGAAGACGTCCATTCTGTGTGTTTAGACTGCCCAGATCATAGCTACGATTTTGAGGAAAAGCAAAAACTCATCTGCCTCTTCAACTCAGCATTCTCAGATGCGCACACCACGTTGAACAAATACAATGTAGACGGGGCCCAACCAGCTTTAGAGTTCTTGGCTCAAGTACGCATCTTGGACCCAACGAATCTTGTCAATCTGAGCTACAGCATGAGTGACATAGATAGTATTCCTGGTTTTGACGTGGTGTCTGAGGATGAATTCGATCTGTACACAAATCACATTGGTCCCTATACTGTGAAAGTTTGTATAGGAGGTAACTTTGATTTGGTGCTGTTTTGGAGGTCAAAAGCTAGCAACCTTCCTGAGCTTTACAAGTTAGCCTCATAATACGCCACAACAACAATCGGACCATATGAGGTGGAAAGATCATTTTCAGTTTACAATGATATCCGTGATGATAAAATAAGACGCCTTAGTGAAACCACCATCCAAGCTTTACACTTCCTAAATTGGAATCTAAGAATTTAGTCAACAAATGTACAAGAAAGGGAAAAGCAAATCAATGGTACGGAATCAAAACATGCAAAAGGTAGTTAAAATTTATTTCAATGAGCTTGGTCAAAAGACTTTTATTGTTAAAATTTTTTATTTTTATATTTTTTTACTTTGCACTTGGATCAGAAAAACATGTCTTTTTCTTTTTCTCTTTTATCATGCACACCAACTCCACAAAAGACCCTATTTTAAAATCTCGTTCTTTATGTGAGATGTTTAAAGGTTTACTAATTATCCAAACGGCTAATAATCTCATTTTGGTCATTTTCATCGATTTCAAACTGAATCGTAATCTTAATCGCATGGTCTGAAGAGCATGCACTGACGAAGCTACGTCACTCTCGTACCATAGCCAAGTCAGACATGAGCTTACTGCGTAGATGATTAGTAAGCGAAAGAAGTCGTAAATTTTTTTATTAGTGCAAATGTGCACAATGCTGGTAGAAAAGTCCTGTTCACTGGGCAGTAGGTATAAAAAAAAACACAAATGAATTAATCTTTCAAACTATGCGGTGCCCCGATGCATACCTCTGATAACTTTCCTAACATGATAGAATTTATGCGTGAACCCCTTTAAGGGACGGTGGTGAAGATTCCAAACTTTGTACAAGATGACGTTGTTACGGTCTTTTTAATAGTCCTTTACTTCAAGTTGTATTCAACTGACTCTTTCAAGAGCAACTTACCTGCAATTTTTGAAGAAGTCTTTGTTGGCCGTTATGTGCATCTTGCAGTCTAATAAACTCTTTTTCTATCTCGTTTTTCTGAAAGAAAACCATGAAACAATCAAATGATGTGCACATCGCGGCATTCGATATCAATTACATTGTGCTGGATAAGTCAAAACGTATGATATCTGGTGATGGGTACATCATAGCGTATGATATCAGGGAGATGGCTACATCGCAGCATGTGATATCAAGAACATGGTACATTGCAGGGTATAATAACAGCGAAATGCGTAAATTACAGCATGCAATATTAGGTGATTGATAGGTTTATCATAGCATGTAACATCAAAAAAATGGGTACATCGCAGCATATGACACCAGGGTAATGGGTACATTACAGTGTGTGATAAAAGGGAGATGGGTACATCACAGCATGTGATAAAAGGGAGATCGGTATATCACAGCATGTGATATCAGGGTAATGGGTACATCACAGCGTGTCATATCAGGTAATGGGCACACCAAAGTGTGAGGTTCTATTGCTCAGGTTAACATACGATATTTAACGATAAAGTACCTTTATAAGTTCATTTTGGAGGTGCTGTACTCTGGATTGAAGCTCTTGTTTCTTGGTGGACTCATCTGCGAGCTTCCTTTTTAGCAGAGCTGTACAAGAACCACGCATGAATCAATGATACATAAATATACCATTCATCAGTTACATCACATGAAAACACCAACCAATATTACATGAAAAACAATATCAGAAAATTTAGCAATTATTACATAAAGTATCAATTATTATTAAACTAAATCATTTTTACGACACTGATCTAAAAAATCACTATAGCAAAAATTAGAGTATACTTTGCCCTGCCAGAGGCTGATATCTCAGAAGATATATCCCCTCGACTAATAGATTGTTAAAAAAATTTCAGACCTCACTCAAACCACTGGCGGTATACATTTTATATAGCTTCGTTGCTAGTGTTAGCAAAGAGGTTTATCGCATGATACTCCTTCAATTCTGTGATCCATTTTTAGCAATGAGAGTACATAAAAGTTAATGGGTGGGTTATAAAAGCTATTATTACATAATGCATCAATCATATTTAGATTATAGCTGCTGTTACATTAACGCATTAACTTGTAATGAAACATATTAGCTACTATGTTAACATATGCATTAAAAATAAACAACCAAATATCAACTACATAACCATAAATATATTAACAGTAAATTTTAAATAAAATCAATAAATGAGGATAAACATGGTGTATTGCTCTTGCCAAAATAAGTTGATGCACATCCTTGCAAAACAAAGTGGAGGGTCAAATACGAGTTCCATAGTCAGTATCAATGTCACAGTCGCAATTGTTGATAATAAGACTCACATTCATCACCGCCTCAAAGTACAGAGGCAGTGCAGCTCAAACGAGGTCGGACCGAAAGCATATAAAGGTGCCCCTGGCTGCCGCCATATGGACCATCTGTAGTACCCGGAGAAAAACCCTCGGAGTCAGACAGAGATGAACAAATCTCTGCCCAAATGTGGACCCCGGGAGTCGATCCCGGGTCGTAGAGGTAGGAAGCGCAAGTGATAACCATTACACCAACCTGACTCCCCTAATGGCAGAAGTCCAATCGTTGGATAAACCAGACTGGATAAAAACTTGCAGAGACTTAGCAGAACATTTTATGACCCGTCTTTTTGTCAAATTCAATAACACGCAGCAGATTCGTTTGATTTTTGACAGATACAGGGCTCGACGTTGCGACCACTGGAGTCGCCAATTCGACTTGATTTGGTAGGCTGGCGACTAACTTTTCACACGTGGTCCCCAGTCTGGATGCCACAATTTCAAGCTAATATTAGGTGCTGGTGACCAAATTTTAATATTTAGGAGCCAGCTGGCGCCAAGGTTTTTCTTCTGAAGTCGAGCCCTGAGATACGATGTTCTGTCTTCACTTAAGTCTGCTACTTGGAGCAAGCAACAAGGTATTCGACAACCCATTTACTACCATATCACGGATTCAACTCACATTCCTAAAGTTACCTTGAAGAAACTCTTATAACATACAAAGACCAAAGCAGAAATAACAGTAGCTTCTCTGGCCAAGAAGGTGAGGCTACAGGAAAAATGTTCGTTATGACATGGGCAACAGAGTGCAGAGCAACATACAAGCACGTGGGCCATTTGCAGAGCAACCACGAAGAAGTGGACACTAAAATTATCGTCCATGCGCTAGATGCTACAGCTGACGGTGAAAAGGAACTTTTGATCTATTCGCCAGACACCGATGATTTAGTGTTAGCTATTAGACGTTATTTAGAGATGTGCCCGAATACAAGTTTTGTGATTGGATCAGCAACAACTCGGCAAGCAATCAAGTTGCAACCAATTGTTGAAGCAGCCAAGACAGCTGCACCACCGGCATTGTATGCCTTGACAGGGGTTAATAACAAATGTAGTTTCTCAGGAAAAGGGAAACCAATTTGCTGGAAACAATTTGAAGAGGCGAATGAGTCAATTCTTAGATCCTTGGCCAGTCTGTGTAAAGATGAAAAACCTAACGAAGAAACCCTCAATGGGATTGAGGAATTTGTCTGCCAGTTGTATCTGTCAAAGGCCACAATTACAACTGTCAAAGAGCTGAGATGGTCGTTGTTTAAAAAGAGACAAGCTGAATCAGACAGATTACCACCAACTAAGGCGGTTCTACACCAAGCCATATTACGAACACAATACAAGCTGATGGTTTGGAACAATGATCATGTACCTAATCTTGTTTACCGTCACCACAAGAGTATGGTTAATGGAAAATGATTAACGGATACCTGTCAAGACAACTCTTTTACCCAGTCATTAGGTGATAATACAGCTTGTGAAGTGTAAATGTGAAGAGGAACGATGTTTGACAAATCGCTGTCTGTGTTGCAAAGCAGGGCTGCAATGCACGGACCTCTCCAGCTGTTCCAAAGATGATGAACAATGTAAAAATCAACCAGACTGATGTGATGCTGACGATGACAGCGATTTTGAGGATCAAGAAAATGTTGATGGATTAAACTAGATGTGGTAGGAGTCCTTAGACAAATACTTTGCCAACGCTAGTTCAAAAGGATGACTATTTGCAGTTTTACAGGGCTGTTTTTAAGTTTTCTTTTTGTCTTTTCAAAATATGTAGGCTGCAATCAGTGAAAATTTATCATAAAATGAATGATTGTTTAAAGCGTCATTTCAGAGCAAAAAATTTGACCATGTGCCAAATGAGAATATTATCGTCAGTATAACTGTATTATCAAGGGATTCATTTTGAAAATGTTTGACAAGCATTTGGAAAAATTTAAAGAAGGTTACATGCATTTTTCTCCTCATAATCAACAGTTGTCATTAAATGGTTAAACTACCGTTTAGGGTTAGGCAGAGTTGCCACCGAAACTTTTCATGTCTACTAGACACTAATGAACACAAACTTCCCACGGGAATACATCTGCTCCCAGACTAGTGGCTTCAAGAAAAGGCACGTTCGCTGACGAAAAAGACGGGAAAAATAAAGGAACGACGTCAGCGATTTCTTCACTAGTGCGGATTTGGAAAATATGTCACTCGTATCGCAGATGTAGTTCCACATGAAATCTACGAGTGGCGTATTTTACAGTAAAAAGCTCATATCTATGTAATAAAAGTTGTTATGAATGCAATAGAATAAACATATCTTTTCAAAACACTAAGATAAAGTAAACAACTAGTGCAAATACAGTACAAGTACGTTAACTAAACAATTATCATTTATTTCTCTAATATATCATGGTTTATTTACATTTAAATCCGTATTCCAGAAATAAAATAGAAACACTCTAAGTTGTCTGAGATTGTTCTCTTGATTAAAGATATTTTTCCGACCCTGAATATTGTCACGTACCAAACTTTTGAATAAGTTCTGAGTGGGTGATACTGTCGAGTTCATGTGAGTTAATCATCATCCGGGATATCTCATCGTGCTTATCCAACTCCCTCCTGAGTCTGCTGTTTGCTCCCTATTGAAATTTAACAAATGCAGTGACTAAATGCGCTGAAACACGGTGGAACATCTCATGAAACATTGCGCGAAACAAGTATTTTTGGCGAAGGACACACGGTTCAACAAAATCACGCAATGTGCACGTGATAGCTTGGCATGCTTAAACAGAATCACAATCACAAAAGTGTCAAGGTTTCTCAACATGTTGGAATGGAGAAGGCTAATATAATGCACTAGGCGGCTGAGGTGTTGAAAAGCAGTTTTCCAAAAATCTTATTTTCTGCAATCTGAGCATAAAACCACACTTGTTTTCGCCTTTTACAGTGTATCAAACTATTACTGGCGACATTGTCATAGACAATGTCAGACAGCCTATTTTGATTTAATTACCATGATAAAACTAATCATAATCATAATCATAAACCATAATCACAATTATAGTCACAATCACAATCGTAGTCATAACCATAACCATAATCATAGTCATAGTCATTTGTTGACTGTACTTGAACTGTATGCTTCCATAAAGTTAACAGCAAAAATATCCAAATTACTACCATATCAAACAGATAAAACAATGGTTATACCAACTAACAATTATACCTAGTGGCCTCATGGACAACGAGTAAATAATCCAAGAGTTTGTAGGCCGAATGAACTATTTAATCTAGTTGTTCATGAGGCTGAGAGGTCTAATTGTTTAAGAATAAACATACTGATCGGTCAAAAACAAATTACAAATTAAATCAACAATCAAATCCTTTGATATTATAGCAAACGGGAATCATTACTATTATGATCCGCCATCTTTTCTCTACTAGTAGGCTATCACAAGGATGTACTAATTATGTTATCGATGAATTCCTCTGATATTATAGCAAAACGGAGCACATTACCATTATGATCCGCTATTTTTTCTCTACTAGTAGGCTATCACAAGGATGTACTAGTCATATTATCGATGAATTCCCCTGATATTATAGCAAAACGGAGCTCATTACTACTATGATCCGCATTTTTTCTCTACTAGTAGGCTATCACAAGGATGTACTAATTATATTATCGATGAATTCCCCTGATATTATAGCAAAACGGAGCTCATTACCATTATGATCCGCCATTTTTTCTCTACTAGTAGACTATCACAAGGAAGTACTAATTATATTATCGATGAATTCCTGATATTGTAGCAAAACGGGGCTCATTGCTATTATGATCCGCCATCTTTTCTCTACTATT
>JAOTRI020090928.1:0-15690 GCA_028564885.2 Zoanthus sanctaehelenae
ACATTAACCAGCATGTGTAGAAGAGTAAATTAACAAACAGCAACTCTTTATTGATATTTACTTGAGATACATATGCATTGGCGGATCTAGAAATTCTAGAAGGGGGAGCTCAGAAGGGGGGTGAATAATACAAAGAATTTACCAGTGACTCTTAGTCTAGGAGAAGAAGGGTGGCAAGTACAAAAAATGTACTAGAAAATTGAAGAAAGGGGGGGGGTGAAAATTCACCCAATTTTTTGGTTAAAAAAAACTAACGCGCCGGTTTTTTTGTTTTTTTGTTTTTTTTGCATTGCGGGCCCTGATGAGAAAACCGGTAATTTATTTCATCATATGGCCTAATAGTTCGAGCAACCGGCATCAGCTTTTAAGCACGAAAGCCATTTTAGTGTTCCCAGTTTACTGAACACTTTCGTTTCACCATGCACTGCCCATTATTTGAAAATTTTTATTTTGAGATTAACTGTTAAAAATATTTCATTATTAATTTTGGAATAATAAATACTGCTTTCTTAGTGTAAAGTTTGTGTTTGTGGATGTTGTTGTCCGTAATTAACGAAACTCTTTTAAACTTCTTTCTCTCTACTCTTAGTGTTAAGCGAAAGATGCGATTAACTAGTAAAACCTAAGACCGGACTTGCCCATTGTAGGATCTTCGAAAAAAGTAACTTTAGTATTTCCGAACGTAACATTCTTTTTAAGCGATCGGTGCCCTGGCCCGTCTATCGCATTCTGATGCGAAGGTAATATCCTTTTATAAAAGAGAACAGTATCCTTGATACAAGCCGCCAAACTGTTATCGATTATGCAGGGGGTATCAACCGTAGACTGTACTCATTGTTGCCATGTAACAAAACAAAGAAGCTAAACTTTTTATGGTTACAATTTTAAAATAAATATTTTATTTCAAAACAATGGTATTAATAATTAATATTAAGACTTTTTTAAGTGATAAACTAAGTATGAGTATTTATAAATTTAAAAATTCTTAACATCGGTGATGCGGAAGTGCTCGCAAAGACAATGAAATACAATAATAAGGCTTTATTTCAGAATATGGTTTGTCGTTGCCTGGACACCTTAATCTCAACGACTACAACACTTACGAACAAGAGAATTACACCAATGAATGTAGGATTGAATAATCTCGAGTCACGGAGATGTTTTAAAACAATAATTTCAATGTTAAGAATAAAAATAGAGACCAACTGATTAGTGGTCAAAACCTTGTATCGGCCATGATGAACGAGCAGCCTTAGTGAATCGAGGTAATCTCGAAGGTTCGTACGAAAGTCTTTCGACTACAGTGAGTTTAAAGAACCGAAAATTCAAATTTCTAAAGCAGAATTTATTTATATTTACTATTTAGTAATGCAAATCTGAGAAGACTACAAATTATGAGGAAAAAAAGGAATAATCGAAAGTCGCCATGCCTCCAAAAGCACCCAGAATTTGAATATAAATGTGAATATGAATTCGGAAACAAGCTTTGTGTGTCCTTTCATGGGTAGGCCTGGGACGAAAAACTCGATTTCCACGGAACAGCTGATTTTCTACGGAGAAACTCGATTTCCACGGAGCAGCTGATTTTCTACGGAGAAACTCGATTTCTACGAAGCAGCTGATTTTCTACGGAGAAACTCGATTTCTACGGAGCAGCTGATTTTCCACGGAGAAACTCAATTTCTACGGCTCGAGCAGCTGATTTTCTACGGAGAAACTCGATTTCTACGGAGCAGCTGATTTTCCACGGAGAAACTCAATTTCTACGGAGCAGCTGATTTTCAACGGAGAAACTCGATTTTTACGGAGTAGCTGATTTTCCACGGAGAAACTCAATTTTTACGGAGCAGCTGATTTTCCACGGAGAACGTCAATTTATACTGAGCAGCTGATTTTCCACGGAGAAACTCGATTTCTACGGAGCAGATACTATTTGACGGGGAAAGTGTATTTGCAAAGAGTGTAGATGATTACTTAAAGGAAGAAAGTGAGCTTTATTAGTGTGAAAGCATTTTGTTTTATGATGCAGCAGTGTCCCTTATGGGCCACCGTATGAACGTGATGTAAATTGAGCAGTTGAAAATAGAACTGAAGCGAAGAGAAATGGTTGTTGAACTGAACTGTACTTATGTGGATTTATTGTTAGTGATTGAGAGAACTTGTATATTGAGTAAACTGATGATAGTCGATTCTTATTGTTTATTAAAAAAAACAGCATTTATTACACAGATGACACTACTTTGCCTTTGAGCTCAAATTGGAAAACCATTAAATCAATCATTGTCACTGGATCTGAGTGAAATAAAGAGATGGGATAGAGCAAACAAAATGTATATAAATATGGAAAAAAAAACTCAGTAACGGGGAAACGTCTACGGTAGCACATCGCCCTAGATAAGGGGAAATATAGGAAGTAAAAACGGATAACACAAAAATTGTACATGTCACCAAGGGTTCATTAACGTCTTTTACGTCTCTTTACTTTTTTTACGAAGAGCATATAAATGAACCCTACAACTAGCTTTCAAAGCAACTTGGCCTTTTACGCATCATATTACGAATAACATTTCCCGCAAAGCCTCGCGAGCCATATATCAAATCGCCAAAGTTACAAAATTTCTGTCAAAACAAGACACCGAAAGGGTGGTACATGCCTTCATTTCATCTAAGCTGGATTATTGCAATTGCTTACTCTGGATTACCATCATGTCAGATTAACAAACTCCAGAGACTTCAAAATACCGCAGCTAGATTGATAACTAAAGCAAAGAAATCCGAACATATCACCCCAATACTCCAAAATCTCCACTGGCTCCCTGTCGAACAACGCATTATTTTCAAACTTCTAATCACCACCTATAGCTACAAGGCCCTAAATGGCATGGCACCTGAATACTTATCTAACCTTCTGACCCTTTTATTGTCCATCCCAAAATCTTCGCTCATCGTCGTCCCATAACTTAATCGTCTCTAAGACCAGAACAGCTACCTATGGCGTTCGTGCTTTCTCTTACGCCGCTCCCACATTATAGAACGAACTTCCCTTATCTATTAAAAATTCTGAGACCCTGGCATGTTTTAAAAATAAACTTAAAACTCATCTTTTTAAAAAAAGCTTTCAATGTTTAATATCGTTTTTATTTATTTTTTTCAACTTTTATAGATTCTCATCAACTTTTATAGATTTTTTATCAGATTTAGTATGTAAAAAGCATTGAGACACTTGTAAAATGCGTTTTTAAGAACCTCTTATTATTATTATTATTATTATTATTATTATTATTATTATTATTATTATTATTACTATTATTATTAAAACATGTTAACTGATTCTAGACAATATAAATAATACATGTATCGTATGTGGTACTTTTCTGTATACATTGATTGTACATGCACTTTGTACTGTATCTAAATTTAAAATACAGTAGCAGGTACGAATGTTTGTCTCAAGACTGAATAAACCTGAGAACTGCAATTTGGTAAATGAAAAACTTGTGATGTAAATTAATTGTTATCTGCGAACTTTAGTTAATAAGCCCAAGCAAATTTTTCATTAACGCTGTATGAATTATTTCATCATAAATAAATGTTCTTCACCTTTTCTCAGCTTCAGCGTGTTCTTAACACGTTCTTAAATTTTCCTCATGTTTTTATAAAAAAGATTCCCGTGGAAAAAGAGTGTATTCCACATTGGCTGAGTGGCGCAGCCACGGAGCCAATATGAGAAATATATTTTCTCCCAATGCCGCCATATAATGTGGAATGACCGGCTCAGCATCACTATTACTATAGTATTGCGATTTTTTTTTCAATTTTTTTCACGCGCGTTAATTCTAAGCCGGTGATTCTATAGAAAAATTCACTGCCTGACGAATGAATTCCACATTAAATATCACGCGAAGAACCGAGATCGCACGTATCGCGAAGCTACGTATGTACAATTCAAACTCGTTGTCCATGAGGCTGACAGATCTAATCGTGTGAGTATGAGTGGTTTCCTCAAATTTTCTAAAAATTCAAATTTCAGTTCAAAATTTGGCAGACATTCAATAAATTTGTTCATTTCAAAGGTGATATTTTCGTAACACGACTTGCATTTTGTTTTCACGATAGCAACAATTTTTGCTTGCGAATCACGTCAGCAACATCGCTTCATGCACACTGAGTGCGATTCCACGCTAAATAACCTCTCTTCAATAACCAATCAGAGCGCGACTTCACCGTTAGCTACGCGATTCTTCATAAAATAATTTTTTAAAAACTGGTATTCAACCGAGTCGGAGATAGAAAAAAGGCAAAAACACAATGACTTAATCAGAACAGTCTGGCTACTGACAACATTATTAGGCGTGTGGCGAAAATGTTATGACTATAAAACTGTCCATGGTTAATGCGTAATTGTATTGAGGTGGAATAGATTCCGTGCAATACAATGATACTGAAAACGAAATGAGCTGTTACAGCCATAACTGTTATTACGACCCGAGAACAAGAGCATTTCCATGGCCAAACGCAAATCCAGAACACTAGCATATAACTACGACCATGACATTTAACACATACAGGACCACAACCATGACCAAAGATACAACCATAATTGCTCCTACAAGTATAACCATACCATCAACACGACTACACGCAAATCCACTGAGGAACATTACCATAGAACTATGATTATGATCACGACCAAGACATTTAACACGAGCAGGACCAAAACCATGACCAAAGATAAAACCACAATTGCTCCTACAACTATAACTATGATTATGATCACGACCAAGACATTTAACACGTGCAGGACCACAACCATGAGCAAAGATAAAACCACAATTGCTGCCACAACTATAACTATGATTATGATCACGACCAAGACATTTAACACGTGCAGGACCGCAACCATGAACAAAGCTACAAACCTTTATTGCTCCTACAACTATAACAATACCGATATAATACAATACAACACGCAAATTTAGGAACATTACCATAGAATTATGATTATGACCACGACCAAGACATTTAACACTTGCAGGACGTCGACCACAACCGTGCTTCTATAACTATAACTGTACCATCAATACGACTACACGCAAATCCAGGAACACCATAATAAACATGATAATGAACACAAGTAATAATACAACTGTAACATCTACTTAACCATTTCCCCAATCATTATTTTAGTCAATATTGAACAAAAATCAAGATACTTCAATAACTAACAAATTAATGAAGCTTAAATATATAGTATGCTTTAATTTTTTACTATAGCTACGACCACGACTTTGGCCACGACTCCAGGCCTGATCAGTAAAAGGAACAAAACTGAACCATAATTATATCATTATGATACAACAGAGACCATGTTAATTACCACCACCACGACAAGCTGCGACCAGAACCAAGAATCTTACTTTAAAAACGAAGTTTACCACAACCAAAACAGTGCCAAAAAGAATTAGCTTATCATTAATAGGTCAATGTTTCTCTTTAAATTGTAAAGTATTAAAACACATTGTGTACTTTTACCTTTGAGTTTTTTAACAGCAACCGTTTTTCGTCCAGAATCTCCACAGATTCCATACGCCTCTGCAATGAACACCTTACCGAATGCACCTTTACCTAACACGTGACCAAGCTCCAGGCGATGAAAACTGAACTCAAACTCATCCGTCTCACCAGTTTCAATGGCGTCAGCAATCCGCTGTTCAACGTACGCCCAGTTAATTTCCATTCCTTCCACGTTCTTTGAAGGCAACTCTACCATTAACTGTGACCTTGGTTCAAAAGTAGACTAAATATTTGAAATCTGGAAAGCCAACTTTGCTCATACTACTTCTAATTATTGGTTTATCGTTCAATAATATTGCTGTAAATTTTCTCCAAAATATTTTTGGCCTTAATATTGCAAATGATAGTAACTTTTGAGTTATTTTCGCACTTAATTATTTCTGCATGTAATATGGTACTAATTTTTACGGGGTGTTTTTCATGGTTTTGACCACCTTACCTTTGATGGTCAGAACTCGGGAGGAAGGCACAGGTTCGGGTTCGACTCTCGGCCGGACCGCCACTCAGGGTCTTTAAACTAAATAAGAAAGTGCTGGCTTTGCTCTAGTATTTACAAATGGTTAGACCTTCGATTCACGTCTTCTCGGATAAAGACGTTAAACCTTAGGTCGAGTCGGTAGATCATTCTATCAGGGGACTTAAAAGACCCCACGCACTTCTAGCAAAGAGTAAGGTTGTGACCCCGGTCTTATGATCTGTTTTTTCCATTGAGGGCACTTCGTATCAGCTGCCAAGTTGTGCCTTAACATGTCAGCCGCTGCAGCGGACAATGTAGGACCCTCAACTGTCTGACCTCAACTGTATAAACTTGTAAGCAGGTTCAGAAAAGTCCTGAGCGGAGAACTTGTATATGCATCATATAATATCATATGTTATTATATCACATCAAATATGATATTAGATCACATCACATCATATATTATATCATGATCATACATTATTTCATATCGTATCATGTCATATCATATATCATATCATATCATATCACGTAAAAGATTTTATAGATTTAGATGTAATTTTTTATACTTTTATATCCAATACGTGTGTCGAGTGTTTGATACATACAATTGTTCACTCTTATCAAAACAGACAGACAAATCACTGCAATATTCCAGAAGCAATAGATTTCTATAAAAAGGCTTAAGCTTTTGATACTCATTTCCCGCTTAGCTAAATCCGATTCAAGCGACCAATGTAGCCGTAGCTAACCTTTGTGATATTAACCTAACCCTTTTAAAAACTTGTGTTATACACTGTGATAATTTCTATGGTTGTATTAACAAACCAACTGCCAGTTCTATAAACACACTAATGCAAACGGTACAATTCGATAGTTTTTAACAAAAAAAGCAACAACATATGTTTATTTCCACAATTTTTGCAGTGATGAGTAAACAAAGCTGAAGAAATAATACAATTATAGTAGCTGGACACAAAAAATAACTATATTGAGCTAATCCAGTCAGGTATATGTTTCTTTAGCAGTAGGATATGATTTTTCACTTCAAAGCCTGGTGCAAAAGTAACAATTTCAAACACCCACAAGTGTGGGATAGGGTCTGGGGTTTGAGCTTAGGGCGGCATACCCCCAACCAAAAGCTAATAGAGCACCTACCACCCACCCCCTTCGCCCACTTTCTCCTTCCTTCCTTCCCGGGATGTTTACTTACCTCTCGTGGTAGAATTCGGTGGGACTCAAGTTATGATTCCTGAAATACACATTTATATCCGTATCGCTGTCACCCAGTCTCCGGAGTCCAGTGGGTGTTATTATTGCTGCGGTGGATTGCTCCTTTTTTCTTCTTCTCCAAGTCCATAAAAATACCAAAGTGAAAGCCAACAAAACAACCCAAACTAAAGGAACTGAGACTGCTATGGCGGTTGTGTTAACTCCAGAGCTTTGATCTTTTTTATAAGCTAGACGAGTTGATTAAAACAAAGTGAGAATCTTTTAATAATTGAACCATTCTGAGGCAGTCGGTTCTGGTTGAAGTTTTATTATATTTTTTAGAATATTTGTTTTTAACTTATTTAGTTTAAAAAAAAAAGATGAGATCAGAGGGTTCAATATATATTTTATAAAAAATAAACTATTTGTAGATAGCGAACGGATAACAACAACAAAAACAACTATAACACATCCTTTATTATCATATTATTTTCCATAAAATACTTATATTTCTCCCTTTCAAAAACTTGTTATTTTCACTAGTGAAAATAACACGTTACCATGGTTATACCTTGAGCGTGCTTCACGGCAGCTTTGCGATTCATTCAACATGGCTGCAAAGTATTCTATGGAAAATTATATGATAAACAGAATACTACATGGTTGCTTGGAGATACGGATTTTATCTTCTCCTGTTGAAAATATCTCACTCGTTCGCTACGCCAACTCGTCAGGTATTTTTTCAACACTCGAAGATAACATCCGTATCTCCGCGCGCCTATGTGATATCCTCTCTTTCACTTTCAAATAACATGTCTGACTTTTACAAAGAACTTCACTTACTATCTGTTAGGTGCTGGTTGGCTGAAATAATCATAGAGGGTAGACTAGCTACCAGAACTTTATTACTATTAAAATAAGATAGTTTATTGCATATATATAGATATGAGTGTTTTAAGATAAATTACACCACACGTATATTTCATATAAAACTACATCCGGGATACGAGTGACACTGATATTTTTCATATCCTCACTAGTGAAGATATCGCTGAAATCGTTCCTTTGTTTTTCCCGTCTTTTTCTTTTAGTTTTCTCTATTTTTGAGACACTCATAACTATGTAATAAAAAAGAAAATTACACGTTTACTTGAGTATATGAAGTCCACCTGCTTGTGGAAAAATTTGTTCCTCGTTTGCTGCGTTCACTCGAAAATATACTTCATATATTCGCGCCACACTGTAATATCCTCTATGTATGGTAACCATGTTAAAGAGGAATAAAATAGAAAAGTAACTGGCGGTAAGCTAGTTTAATTTGAGCTGCGTCGGTGTTTCTAAAGAAACAATTTGGTAATAAAAATGTAAACTCTACACCGTAAAAAAGAAATACTTACTGACGTTTCGGACGTTAGTAGTCCTTCCTACTCCGACGAAGGACTAACGTCCGAAACGTCAGTAAGTATTTCTTTTTTACGGTGTAGAATTTACATTTTTATTACCAAATTGTTTCTAAAGAGGAATAAGAAACTAACAAAAGCAATGAAGCCAGAAAACACTTTAAAACAAATGTATTTTACAAATACTAAATAATGTTTTGTTTTAATTTGGCATAGAACGTCTACATGGAGAGATCTTTTTAGTATATTTTATTCATTTCGGATAATAAGTAAATAAGACCCGAAAACATTTTGGCAACCAACGCTGAGAAAATAAATGAATGTAAAGGTAACGACAAATAAGATTTAATCTGAAAAAAATAAAGTGAACAGAAAGTCCTAGTGAAGAAAACAAACAAAAAACAGAGGGAACAGAAAACACACAGACGCATTGAGGGTAATGTTAAGTATGCCGGCCTAAGCCGGGTACTTTGTTAGAGATTATTGATTGATAGTACTGTTTGGATAAGGTGAGGCTGGAAGAAATAACTTGCTATACAGTTTTGAGTTAAACCAAGAACTCTTTATTACTGATAAGCAGTGTTTGCGATTACAAAAGGCAGTAAAGTTTACAAGTTGCTTTTCTACTATTTATTTTATTTTATTTGTTTTACTATTTAGTATCAATGTGGAAAACTCAGATGCTTCCATGTCAACATGAGTGGACATGAGAGTGTAACAACCATGTTCCAAACATGCAATTATTTGGATCACTAAGTATGACAAGATTTATCGTTTACCAATTTTATTTTTACCTACGAATGGGTCGGTTGACAGATTGGTTGTTGGACCTACTGACGGCCTCTCTGAACGTGGTTTTGTAGTCTCTTGTGCTTTGACCGTGGATAAAGAAGGAGGAGAACTAGATGGTATTGCAAACTGAGCTGTATAAAATGATAATAGCAATAGAAACAAAGATTAGAGCGATCTTAACTGAGTTATTTTCATTTAAGTTTTAATTTTGGTAACATGTTGAGGTGTTATTCCTGAAAATGTTGACAATTAAGAAGGCCGAAAATTTTTCCGGCACTCAGATATAAATGTCTGGATGGTGTTTCATAAAGTAATATACGTAACAGAACCGCTGTGTTCTAAGATATTTTTTCTCTTCCTATTCATCCGTTTACCTGTATGTCTATCTGTCTGTCTACCTATCTATGAATTTAGCATCTAACTATGTACATACCTTTAAATTTGTGTTGCAAGGGAACGTAGGGGCAGTTTGAATTGTTGTAAGCTGTTATCTGCTCAGAAACAAAATTTAAAATGAAAGCGTGATAATAAATTGTGTCAGTTTGTTAGCTTTTTATGTTAACTTATGAATGTGCGCCCTAACTCTGTAATAGCTTACAGAATAATAAAATTTCCGTCTTCAACGAAACGATTTAGTTAAAGCCGCATTAGATTATTTGCTTCTAGACGAATTTTGTCGCAAGGTTTAACTTGAACTTAAACGCGTCGAAACGAAGAAAGAAGTTTCTTTGTTTATTACTACGTAACGATTTAAAGCTTTTTTTTAGTCCAGCTTAGAAAGCCCGTGGTCTGATGATTAATCATGAAAAATGCCTCCATCCCAAAATTTATCATTGTGCTACCAGTCAGTAATGACATATTCAGTCACGGTTTAACTCTTATAATCCGTTCCTTACAAATCTTTTTAAAGCTGGCTTCGTTTTTAAGATCTAAACAGAAAAGAAGAATCTTTATTATACTCATTTATAAAATTTTGATTAACACTTTTGCTTCTATAAATAAATAACATAGGGTACCAACTTCCAAAAACAACTTTAAAGCTTAAAATACTCGGAAATTGGTTTACAAGGTAATTATTAATTCATATTACAATTTGGGTCGGGATAAGTTTTTGCAATAAATAATTAACAATTATTCCAAGAGCGCGCGTTGGATATGAAATGGTAAATAGCCAACGAGGTGCGCAGCGCCGAATTGGCTTTAATCATCTCATATCCAACAAGCGCGAATGGAATAATTGTTTTATTAAACTTCATGAGTTTTCCGAACCCTTCGATACTTGAAAATAGCAAAAATCTTTTAATAATTTGATAAACAAGATTTTTTGTTAGTTTCCATATTTGGTCATTCGGTATATGAGCTTTTAACCGAGATTGAGTGAACCAGTCAGAACCCTAGAAACGCAATATTCGAGGTTGAAAATTTAATAATGTAAAATAGAGTAAATTGTATAAACACACACTCTCACACAGAAAGAAAGAATATATGTATGTACACACAATGAGCAACACAAGAGCATCATTACTCGGTATTATTGATGCTTAAAGTTGGTAAATAATACCCAGCTGAGCTTAGAATTTGGAGATTAATTTACTCTTAAGATTTTTCTTAAATTGGTGGAAAGAATATTTCTTAATTGGTTCATCAACAGAGTTCCAGATTTTGTACAACGATATTTCGATGAGGTCATGAGAACATAAGTGGGTTAATTGTCTCCGAAATGGTCAATTTTAGCAAGGATACATGTTTAGCAAAGATCTTTTTGATGACTTCAATAAATCTCTCAAATTAACAAATATAAATTTTAGTGACGTCACACTTTACCACTCTATTGTATTTAATTTCTTAATATGCTAGTTCACCTTAATAATATAACTGCAATTCTCTGTAACTTCATTCCACGTGACGCTATATGTCTCTACCTGCAATAAAAAAAAATTGTTGATGGTGAATCACGCTCTAATCATATCTACACACCGACGGCGAAATCTAAAATTAATTTATGGATTTAATATGATTTTGAACTTGTTCAATTTTTTTGATCCAGTGCAATATTTCTTGCACTGGAACAAATTGTCTTAAACACTTTATTTTTTTAAATTTTGGAACACATCAAGATTTGATCTGTGGCTCTGCTTCATCCCCACTTGACTACGCAAGGAACCTTTGATAGCATACCAATTTTTCTAGGTATCACTATGAGAAATATAAACTGGTTTGAAAAAAAAAATTGGTTTGTACCAGTTCAAGACAACTTGTACTAGTGCACGAAATATTGCACTGGATCAAAATAAATTGAACCAGTTCAAAATTATATTGAAGCTGAATTGCAACATTGATTTGCATGATGGCGAACACGAGGAAGAGACAGGGAATGACGACGATGACGATTACAGTGTTCACGCAGATGATACTGATGATGACAGTCGTCATTGCTGTCATCACCATCAGTCGTTATTTTGTCTGTCTCTTAAGAATATTGAGAGCTACTGTGAACTGTGGTTGATCCGATTCGACGCCATCTTGGATTTCTCCGAGAGGGTCTGAGTTCTATTCCTGAGCAGGCGGAAAAAATATCGACTTTGTGGTTGATCCAAATTGACGCCATCTTAATGGATTTCTCCGAGAGGGTCTGGGTGTAAAATGACACAACCGTTTATTATTTTCATTATTTGACTTCTTGTTTGTGCGTTGATAACTTTTTTTTAACATAGAACTAAGTCTTATCCCTCTAGCACGGTGGTAGAAATATTACCATCTTATCCAACCTTTAAGTTATCGAACGCATTTCGCTAATCTATGATTACTGCTAGTTTTAAAGTAGTTGTATTCAGCTAGCCAAGCCTAGTATTCATCTAAAAGATAAAAGCTACAATCAAAATATTTTAGGTTTTTATGATAACTGGTTTAGTTTTCCCATTGATTAATAACAAATAAATCTAAAGGTTCCTGTATTCCTTCTAAACTTGTGGTGGATGGAAATGACATTATAGATAGAAAAGATATTGCAGATGCCTTTATTAATTACTTTACTGATGTAGGAACTCCCTTAGCTCAAGGTATACCCCCAGTTTATGATTCTCCTATGTCTTTCAAGCGAAATTCTACATTAAATAGTTTCTATATAAAACTAGTAACTTCGGAAGAAGTTTCTGAGGAAATAGATAAGCTCAACCCATCTAAATCTACTGGGCCTTATAGTATTCCAAATGAAATTTTGATCCTTATTAAGGATCTGATTTTATCTCCACTTGAACAAATCTTCAACCTTTCTTTTGAAACTGGTATTGTTCTAGAGAAATTTAAAGTAGCAAATGTTATACCAGTACATAAGAAGGGGTCTGATCTTTGTGTTACCAACTATAGACCAATATCACTGTTATCAGTATTTAACAAATTGTTAGAAAAGCTAATGTTCTCAAGGCTAATGAGTTTTCTAAATAAAAATAATACTCTATTTCATAAACAGTTTGGTTTTAGACAACACCACTCTACCGGTACCCTCCAAGCTGTTCTTTCTATTGCTGATAAAATTCAAACATCATTTGACTCTAGTAGTTATTCTTGTGGAATATTTTTAGACCTAACTAAGGCATTTGACACTGTCAATCATAAGTTTTTGCTTGATAAACTCTTTTTCTATGGAATTAGAGGTATTGTTTAGGAATGGTTCAAGTCTTATATATGTAATTGGAAGCAATTTGTCTCTATAGGCAATTCAAATTCAGATATAAACCCTATTCCTATGGGAGTCACTCAGGGCTCTGTAATAGGTCCTCTCCTCTTCTTATTATATCTTAACGACCTACCTAATTGTTCAGATGTTCTATATTTTTATCTATTTGCTGATGCTTAGATATTGAAAGCACCGGCAGCTAAGAATGAGCTGGGTTATGTACATAAATGGCTATGTTGTAATCAACTTTCACTTAGCATTGAAAAGTCAAATTCTGTCATTTTCCTTGCACCACAGAAGAAAATAACATTTCCAGTACATTTGTCTTTGAATAACAGTCTACTAAAACAGGAAAGTTCAACTAAATATTTAGTTGTGTTAATCGATGAAAATCTCAACTGGAAATCCCATGTCTCTCTAATTGAGAGCAAAATAAAACGTGGAGTTGGTGTAATCTCTAGACTGCGCCATACGGTTACAAAAGTATTCTGTTAAATCTTTATTATTCCCTGATACATCCTTACTTAACATATGGCCTAGTAGCTTGGGTTAACACTTACGACACCACATTGCAACCCCTTCTCAATCTCCAAAAGAAAGTCATTCGTTTGATGACACTTAGTCAATTCAGAGAACATTCAAATCCTTTATTTTATGAACTAAATATTTTAAAAATTAATGACCTTGTAAAATTCCAAACAGCTATTTTTATGTATGATTATCATCATGGCAATCTCCCTGACGTATTCAATACATACTTTACACATGCAAGTACTAAACACAAATATAACACAAGATTCTCCAGTAAAGAAAATTATAGTCTTCCACATGTTAAGACCAATTATGGTAAATTCAATGTGCGATTTGCTGGTGCAATATTATGGAATTCATTGGAAGATAAATAAAAAAAAAAGAAAAAGAACTTTAAAAGTAAATTATTTTTAAAATTGATCAAAACCTACAATTCATGCTAAGATATAATAGTGGTTTTGACATTCTCCCCCCTTTAATTGTTGCCTTTCTATTTACTTTTTCATTATTTTGCTTTCCTTCGTGTGTAATTTTCTTGCTATACACATAAATGTATATAAATCATTTTCTCTTTTTTCAAGACCTCCTGACCTAAATACATAGTAAATATTCTAGTGACTGATTGTGTTGTTCAGTCTTTTCTGTTACAATTAGTCGATGCCCTAAAATATGTAAATTTATTGTATTTTGTTTTTCGCATTAATAATTATTGTAATCAGAGGCATTGTTATTAAAATCTTGAATCTTGAATCTTGAGCAGAGTGTAGTAACAATTACAAGCAACTGCTTAAAATGATATTGTTTTTAGGTTATCTTAAGTAATACGTTCTTCGTCTTACTGTTTTATTGAAGTCAACATCTAGACTCCCCCATCGTTTTGGAATGCAGACGTCTTTCCTCGTCACTCTGTATAATCTTAACTGTGCCCTAGATATAACAACAAAAGCATTAGCAGCAAAAGTACTGTATATAGAATTTAATGAACTAGTCTTGTGTGATTTTAATAATAATAATAATAATATAGAAACTTATATAGCGCGGCTTCTCCACGATCCAGCGGCGCTTTACAGTACTGTTGATCATCAGCTAATAAAAATAATAATAATAATAATTAAAAAACAGATAAGAATCAAAATTACAAATTAAAAGTATATCTATAAATAGATGAGTTTTTAGCTTAGATTTAAAAACATCTAGGGACGTGCATGTACGGAGCTCAAGAGGGAGGGCATTCCAAAGCGTGGGTGCAATAATGGAAAATGCCCTCAGTCCATAAGTTTTCAATTACAAGGAACGTTATTAAACTAGATAAATTGTTCAACATGTCCAGCCATCTCTCTAAGCATTGGTAATTGTTATTTTTACAATTTAGTATAGCTAAGACGAGTTTATATGTGGTAGATGGTAGCGAGCACAAGGTACTTGGTAGGGTGTAGCCAAATAGGATAGGGGAAAGATTGGGGTCACGACTAGATGACTTTCCACGCACTCTTTCTGATTTTGTTCCACTAATTCAAATGCTCTTAAGACATTGCAGGCACTTTACAATTCCTTTCTAAAGAGTAAATTCATTTTATAAGAATATATTAAGAATATTGATGCTAAAAATGACCAGGTTTTAATAATATTTTATATTATAATGCTTAGGCTTAGATTTTGTTAAGAATATAATTTTGCATGCTTGAAAAAAAACATTACTGATCACATGTATTGCAATCAAAATACCAATATATTTTTTTGAAGCTTTTTGATACCACAGTAATTTTAAAAACGGAAATTCATGATACGATATTCCCGAAACTAAAAATATTCATTGAAATATATCCAGCCTCGGTCCGAAAATGAATTATCTTACAGATTATTAAAAAAAAAGAGTTTATTACATCAACATTACCTTCGCTAAGCCGCCCTAAAGACTCTATTTTAAAGTTCAGCAATAATTAACAATTAGACCTCGAGGACGAATGGACAACGAGTAATAGTCCATGAGGCCGTAGGCCGAATGGACTATTCAAACTCGTAGTTTATGAGGCCGAGAGGTCTAATTG
>JAOTRI020090939.1:0-15687 GCA_028564885.2 Zoanthus sanctaehelenae
CTCTCAAACTTGTTCAATAGAAAGTATAGGAACAAGTAGGGAGAATTTAACAATAAAACTGGGATTGAAAGGGTTAACTACTAGCACTTGTGTCCTACCTATTATAAATATATTCAATGTTAAAACATCACGATGCATAATGACCCGAAACTAAGTGTAGAATTGTAACAGTAACTGTTTTATCGATTCTTTTTAGCAGCATTCTAATTACGTCTGTTTCAGATATTAGAAGCGTTCTCAGCATAATTGATGTATTATTCGAAAAAATGTGAAACTTACTTGACCAGCCCTGCAAGTATGCACAAACATATTGATGTATGCATGTGTTGCTGTGATTGCATGTAATAAAGGGGTATGCTGAGCGGATAATGTCGCCTGATATGGCTTTGGAGCCATAGCCACCTCAAACAGCAACCTTGAAGATACCAAATGCTCTTTTGGTGGTTCAGAGAAAGGCTTTAGAGTACTAAGTACTTTGTCCAGTTGGGATAGTCCTTCTCTCAGTACTTGAGGCTCATGGGCAAGCATCTGGTGAATTAAAACCATTAAAAAATATTTGTGGTAACATGGGGAACGACTTTGTCTATAAGAGTTTTATATTGGGTTGTAACAAAACTCCAGAAGCTCAGCATCCAACTGCCATATCCACTTTCAAATCCCATTAAGAACAATCAATTTTTCTGAATCAAGCTCAATGAAAAAACTTTGAAGTTATTTATCAACAGATCACAAAAATATCAGACATTGAACAATATTCTACAGATGTGTGCTGAAATATTGTTTGTGATCTGTTGACCAAAACAGTTAAAAACAATAAAAATTGATAAAAAAGAGATAAATTTTACACCATCATATAAGAAATTGGTGCTGACTTTTCTGATTGGAGTACTTTATTGGAGTGAATGCATGAAAGATAAATGAAGAAGAGGTTATGTACTAAAGCAAATCAAGATGACACAATAGGATACGTATGTAGAGAACAAAGGAAATAAAAGAGATGTTTTGAAAAATGAAACGTTAAAAAGACAAAAACGCTATTATATCCAGATAATAACTTCCAAAAAATTAATCATCGATCAGATAACCCAGTTATGGCAGCGATGCCATTTAGTTAGCAACATCTCACATATAGTGTGTAAAAGCCATAGGAAAATCTTGTGAATTGCTACCAATAGTAGTTTAGATTTTGCTTCAGATAGTTATATTAATCCACATCTAACTTGACTCCAGCTAACACTGTCCGAAAACAAATGGTTTTCTTAATCGGAAAGATACCTAAAAAAACTCCCACTAATAATTTCACTTCTCCAAAACATCGCAGATAATGCATTGAGATGGACAACATAATTGGTTATGCAATGACGAGACAATTCTGAATTAACTCCAAAGGCAACCATAGGTAATGTTGGACTACATTCAATAAATGAATGTATTATATCAAGTATGTTTATTTAGCTGATTGAACGTGATGATACCCTGATTTTGGACTTAATGCTTGTGTTTGCAATTGTAAAGAGGCACACACAAACTACTATCCAATTGATCTGATAACAATAAGACTAACCAGCGTTGCTTTGCAGACGTTTGATATTGCTTGACAAGACGCTGAAGAAGGGAACTCTTGAGGTAGGTTGGGCAGGCCCAGTATCTCCAGGAGAGGTGCTAAACCCTTGTGCCGCACAAACTCTTTGCAATGATCATCTGTCGAATTGTTGCTCAGTATGGCATCGATAAACTTTACCTGAAGATAACACAAAAGATCACAGAACAATCTACTTTTCAACACTGACAGGAAGAGGTTAAAATAATGAAGTAGGTGGCTTGGGTGTTACAACGCAGGAAATTAGGAATTAAAATAGTTTTCTACTATGTGAGCACAAAATGTCAAACGTCACTGGCAACTCTGTGGTAGACTGCCTGTTATTCACTACAACATAATTCAAATATAAAACTAAGCAGTGCAATATTTGTGAATGAATGACGTTTTTTATACTAAATGTCTTTGTTGAAAAACTGCACATTCTTTTTCGTAACTCTGGTTTTTGTTGCTAAATCTTAAACAAAAAAAAGTATTTTGTGTTTTTGAAGTCGACCTGAGAACTCGTCTAGATGGTTCATTCAGCTGCCAGCAGACCAGTTTTGAGATACCTGAAACATTTTCACATATCAATGAAAACATACTTTTACTTACCACATTTAAAACATAGTCCATAAGAGGAATGTACGTCCTTTTCTCTTCTTCGCTTGCACTAAATGAACAAATAACATAACATCAGTTTGGCTAATTACCACTGCCACCAGCTAAGTGACCTCTCTATCTTGGTACATTCTATCAAGCACTCCTACCAAAAGTTAAGAAAGGCAGTCTCCTAAAACCCAGAAAAATTTTAAAATGGGGTTTCTTTGCCATTTTAAACACTGTCCATTGTACTCATAAGGTTCCAAGTTCTACCCCTGGTTTCGCAAAGATTCAAGACTGGACTTCTTTTCCTCCTAACCTTACTCAGCTTTAAAACCCTTCAGGGTACATGAATACACGAGTACCAGCGTCTGTAGTGTCCTGTTCCAGAGGAGTGAAGCACTCTCATCCGCTCCACACAACAGAAACCAGAGTTAAGCAGAAGCTTGATGGGAGACTAGGCTCGTCAAAGATTTGATACAACTGATCATTTCCACACGATTTACACAAGATTTCAACTCTTAACATAATTTACAGCTCCAACAGTGTTGATAACTTAGTAACCACACTTGAAGAACATTGTGTAACCGCTCCTGCGGTGTGCTTGTAAATATGGCAACCATTAAAACTCATGTTTAGTTTGCTTGTGTTATCTGT
The DNA here is from genome assembly GCA_028564885.2 of Zoanthus sanctaehelenae. Lineage (NCBI taxonomy): Eukaryota > Metazoa > Cnidaria > Anthozoa > Zoantharia > Zoanthidae > Zoanthus > Zoanthus sanctaehelenae. The sequence continues at coordinate 2,837 of JAOTRI020090939.1, forward strand.
GTTTTTCCTGACTGAAGTTAGTGGCTTATCAACAAACAGTATCTCAAGAATTTAACACTCCCCATCCCCCCGCCCCTACCTCTGCAATGTTAAAATAACTTTTGTTAATTGGTCTATTTTTATTGATTTTAATATTTGCAGCCTTTAACGGAGGAGAGGGGGGAATAGTTGTATTGCTATTTAAACCAAAATTAATGAAGTATCCCAAACATTTTGTCAAAGATTGTACACTGTAGCTTGTTTTAACACTATTTACAAAAGGATCATAATAAATACCGTGCTGTGTCCTTATCCTTGTCTGCATCCAACCCAGGTTTTGAAGAGCTTGTGGTGCTAGTAAAGCTGAATCTGTCTTCATCCTCATCATCTTCATCTGACATCGGCTCATCTCCCATATGAGCTGATCGAGTGACTGAGCCTTGTGGTTGACCAACTGCATCAGTCTCACTTTCCTCCGACTTATTGAATGTGTTCTTATAACCAATATTCCTTGGATCTCGACCAATTGCACAAAGGTCTTCAAGTAACTGAAAAAAAGAGGTCCCATGCACATATGAGAGCTGCTTCTGAAGATGCAAGAAAAGAAATTTTAAAAATTGTGACAGACTGAGCTTAAAGTGAAAGATAACCAAAATGTTATCCGTCAAAACTGAGTTCATTTGAGAAAGGAAATAAAACCTTGGGTACAAGCATATATTAATCTGAGTGTTAGTAACATGGAAGGCATTGAGCTAGGACAAGTTGATGAGGCTTAAAAAGACGAGTAAGGCTGATATTACTCAGGCTGTTTAGCCTAGTTTAATTAGTAACGCACCAGCCTACCATACAGGAAGATCGGGTTCAATTAATGGCCAGAACAGCACTTTGTGTCTTTAAAGTAATTTAAGAGAAAGTGCTAACTTTGCTCCAAAATCTGCAAATGGTTAGACTTTTACGACTTCTCAGATAAGGACATTAAACCTCAGGCCCTCAGAGAATTTTTAAACTGATATTTTGAATTCAGTTCTTTGTTTGAGTAAATGATGAATGGCTACAGTCTGACAAAGGATAGCGGTCACATAAATTTAACTGCAAATTCTGGTGGAAAAATCATATTTCAAATCAATTCAACAATTTCAACTTAAATAATCCCCATTCAAAATGAGCTGTCCATAAAATATACAATGCTAGAAAATTAGTTTTTACAAATAATGCTTAATGTGGAAAATATAAGTTATTGATAACACACGTTTTTAAAGCTACTTTTTAGTACCACACCTGGACAATGGCTTTCATTGCATCTGGCTTTAGGGTAGGCTGGTGTCTCATTAACTCATCCATAGCAGTACCAAGATTAGAGGCTGGCTCACCTACTCAAACAATGAGACAAATATTTCATATCAATATCTTCACCATCGCCATCACCATGGATATCATCATGAACATCACAATCATCATCACATCATCACATAAAAAACGTTTGCACAAAACTATCTCATGGTGTGTTGCTGTTTATTCAAGCTTCAGCTATTTATTGTTTGAATTTAGTTTTTCCTGTTTCCTAAGGAACAAAGTTGGTTTGCTTTGTATTTTAAGGGATGTACAACATAAACGATAACAAATAGATTGACATCAAACGCAACGTTTTCAAAAAATTGTTATCAACGCAAAATTACATTATCTTCATATCAAATGTTTACAAATATTTCTTTGTCGTAATAGTCTTGGACAAATATACATTCGATGACTGAACAGTTGAGAAAAACAATACACCAGTTATGGATAATGAAATGAGGATCAGTGTGTATTGAAAAAGTCTGCTTTGGTAAGTTTTCTGAAGTTTTCCTATTAACACGACCAAATATTTGTAAAAGGTAGTACGAATTCCAGACTGCAAATGAAGAAAAGCTAAAATTTGTTTCAGATGAATGTTTACTACAAATATTAATTTAGAGTCAAAAAAGTGGGGAGATGGGGGGGGGTGTTAGCCCCCCTATCCACCCAGTCTCCGACGTCCATGTCAATGCAATCTCTATCATCACGGCATTTATAAACCCCATCATTATCGTCATCATAATCATCGTCATTGATCACCATAACAACAAACATTAGTCAAGTTCATAAACAAATCACGGTAAAATCACACGCACTCATTACACGCACTCATCAAAAAGGGAAAGAAAGTGTGAAGTGTGGTAAAGCAGGTTTAAAGGCGCTGACACAAGCTGCAACATTTCATGCAACATTGCGTGCAACAAATTTGTTTCAGCGTGAAACCACCGATGAGTTTCTTGCATGCAACATTGTAAGCTACAAAACTGCAGTTGAATTGCACTCTATTCTTGTAAAATTGTGAGTAAAAAGTTTTCTTTTCATAGGACTTCTTTTCCATCCCTTAAATATCAATCAATTCTAACTTACTGTTAAAGGGGGAGCGAGTGTATATGTCAAGGCTACGTGTATGACGGAAGCTATGAAAAATACACAGAATCATCTTAATTTTGTTCGCATGCAAGATGTACTGACAGCAATATTTGCTTGCTAACCCAAAATATAACAACTTTCAATAATATTTGTGTGCTACAGAAAGAAATGAGACAGTTTTGTTTTGATAAAAGCACAAACACACTATCTTTGCTTACGGCATATTCATTTATCCAGCACAAACCTTTATCCATGCAAAAAAGATAGCGATGGCGAGAACATTGTTGAACTGCGTCTGATAGAAACCAAGGGCGTCAAAGTTTGCGTATTGTTCTTGGTGCTGTAACAGATTACCGAGAAGAATGTCTACCTGTTTAAGAACAAATCGAAATGAATTAACAACTATTTTAATATTTATTCGAGAAGATTTAATGAAGAGTTGAGCCAAAGCATTTAATCATCTTTGTTTATGCAGCTTAATGTTTTATGGCCATTAACAAAGGTAAATTGATATTTGAACAGATATAACTAAAATGCTACTAAAAAATAGCAAAACAGTTACTTTTCAATAGCAGGATATCTAAATTGCGTGCAATTCTAACTCCTCAATTGCCCAAACATTCAAAAGCACTGTTTAAGGAATTTTGAATGATCCGTAAGTACTCGGGGGCTACAGTATGTGTACCTGTTGTGAACAAAAGAAACTAAGCATTTTTTTCTTTCATCTTCCTTAATTTCCTTGATGAAGCTAGTAATTTAGTTAAGAGATTTACAAAAGGTAGCTCGAAGAATTATATTGTCTACTGGTGAAAATATATTTTAACAATTACGTTAGTGTCATCCGCAAACGTGCTGAAAGCTTTTACACAACACTGAAACTAACTAAAAATACAAACAAATGTTGTTTTATTTAAATTATTTGTTCAAATTGTTTTCTTAATCTTCTAAGAAACCCAGGATCCGTCATATTTTTGCAGAAACAGGCGGTATGAAAAAGGCGGGAAAACATTTTTGGAACGCGCGCGTACATCGGAGAAAATTGTTACATAACTATTTCATATGTTAACTAGTTAAATGTAGGAAATACAAGTTATTAAATTTCCAGTAAACAATTTTCAATTATCGATATTATTATAAGAACTATTTCTCATCTATCGATTATAATTACTACCACTAGAAATCAATATTAAAAAAAAAGTTGTAGGTGTACCTCGACAGTACGCCAAATGTTGTAGATGATGCACATATAACCCAACACCAAAACAATGACGTCCAAAACATTCCAGAAACTGTAGAAATACTTCACTTTGTGTTTGCTTATCTCCAGAACCTCCTCAATAGTATAGTATATGATGAACAACACGAAGATGCTCTCGCATGCCATCACAAAGTAATCCATTGTTGTGACATAACGAATTAATTTTAATACACGAAAAGTGAATGATGGAATACATCCTCCAGTGGCTGGAAACTCGAAGAACAACCTTTAGGAAAATAAAACGTAAAGAAAGCGATTAATTACTTGTCAATTTTACCGTAGGTTTAGCTCACTGACGTACAAAGGTGGAGTTTACTCCGACAAAGGACTCCATTCCGAAATGTCAATTAAAAATTGAATATATATTCTTTACGGTGTAAAACGTATCCAATCGTAAAGGCTAAAGCTGTTAATAAGGAGGTATCTCGTGTTTCAGTTTCAGTTTATTATTATGCCATCAAAATAACAAAGTTGTTTACAAAGTTCTTTTATGCTAATGGCGAGGTGGACCATAGGAAACCGCAAGGCTTATACAAGATGGTCCCTTCATGTAAATTGACAAATAATTGATTATTCACCGTACAAGGGATAGAAGCATGGATGGCTACTAAAAATATATGTCATTCAAGAAAAAGACAAAAACGAAAAACGAAAATAATAAATAAATAAATGCAGACAAAGTTTAGTAAAATTTCATCATGATTTCTCATATCGTAAGTACACTAAAAATAGAAGTTGCACATTAATAGTAAAACGTATTTATCATTCTCAATTACATTTTTAAACCAGAAACTACAACTTTTATCAGTGTTTCTAATGTCACCAACCTTTCATCTTCATTAGCAATGAACATCATCTAGCGATAAATGTTTTATTTAGTTATTGGATTTTTTCATTGCATGACAAACCTGATGATGCAGAACAAGTTGATATTCGCATTATAAACAGTAAAGTCGATAAACAAGGCACGAGTTCCACGATCGAGCCATCTGTGCGCCTGAAAAAAAAATTATTGCATCATATTTTCATATTCTTTTAGAACACGATCCAGTTAAACTGTTCAACGGAAAAATAATGCTGCCATGGACTTATTTGTTTGTCCCAATCCGACATGAAAGCAATAGTTATATAAAAAACCTTGGTTAGAGTGAAGAGATGATTTTATTAAAGTAACCGACGATCTCTAAAATAATATACACAAAGTGGCTACCTTAAGTTTCTCTAGGATCTTAACTGTGTCCTTCTTTCTTCCAGACAAAAGCTGGGTGTATCCACCACCCCCGTAAGTAGTTATTTGGCCCCAATATGGAATACTTTGTAGCGTCTCTTCTGACTGGTGGGTCCACCTAGTTATTAACAGAGCATCAATACTTAAGAAGTCTAGTCGAGCTCATATCAAGCAAAAGTTAGAAACTAAGCATCAATGTTAATTGTTAAAATGCAATCAAGTTATATTTTCTTTGTCTTAGTCTTATGAACATTTAGGAACTTGGTGAGGTTCCAAGGAGTAGAGATAATAGGACTCGAGGTCCCTTACAAGGATCTTACTCCTGGGCCTAAGGTTAAACGTCCTTATCCGAGAACACGCGAAAGTCTAACCATTTGCAGATATTGGAGCAAAGACAGCACTTTCTCCTCAATTATTTTAAGACCCTAAGTGTTGGTCTGGTAGGGAATCGAACCCGAGACCTCCCTCACAATAGACTGGCGCCTTATCAACTAGGCTAACCAGGCGGCGGTTTACATGCATAAACAAAATATTTTTCTTTATATGGATAACCACACACATACAGATAGGGTTGCACAACACTTTTAAAGATCTCATTTAGAAGACGAGTGAATTGCTAAAGAATCAAAACAGTGAATAGGCAGCTTAATATTACGCATTAATAAATCCCCCCTATTTGTTAGGATGAGAAGATATTTTGTGCTATCTTAAACAACTATTATGACAAAAACATCTTTAACATGCAAAACTGTACCTTTTCCCGTTGCTATAGAAGCTAAAAAGCGCAAAAGACAACCCTTTTTGTTGAGCGTAGGTCATTAGAATCGCTATAGTGAGATTATGCGCTGGGCGCCTCGTCGGCTATGAGCTCATGTACGACTCGATTTCGTGGAATAATTGCTAAATATACCGCTGTATCTGGTTATATTGTAAACTCCCTGAAGAAGTCTGTTGCTTCAGACGAAACGCGTCGGAGAAATAAAAAGTTTACAAAATATTCCATATGCTGCTCACTGGTTCTTTTTTTAAAAAAATTGCTAATACGCAGGCATTCTTTCAGCTCTTGAAATCGTTCAGTAGGGACAGCCATATATTACATTGCTCAGTTGTTGTAAATATAGTACCCAGATTCCCGTTGAAAAATTAATGATGCGACGAGACGACGAGATGACAAGACGAAACGACAAGATGACACGACGAAACGGCGAGATGACACGACGAAACGACAAGATGACACGACGAAACGGCGAGATGACACGACGAAACGGCGAGATGACACGATGAAACGGCGAGATGACACGACGAAACGGCGAGATGAAGGAAAAGACGACGAGATGACAGAACGAAACGACATGACATGACAGGACGAAACGACATGACAAGACGAAACGGCGAGATGACACGACAAAACGGCGAGATGACACGACAAAACGGCGAGATGACACGACGAAACGACGAGATGACACGACGAAACGACGAGATGAACATTTTGTCCGGGTATTGACGCCATAAACAAGAGACTCTATTTTCTGATCTTATACTTAAACGAGCAACTGTTCCATAAAGTGGTATTCTTAATTTCTATTGCACTTGTGTAAGACCAGTTTTAGCGTACTGTGCACCAGTTTTTCATCATAGCCTCCCTACGTATCTATGCAATGACGTCGAGCGTGTACAGATGCACGCTTTATCTGTCATCGCACCAGCAAGTTCATATTGCGAAAACCTATCTTGTTTTAAACTATGTACGCTTAAAGAAAGATCGACGCTCCCGATTGTGTGAAAAACTTTTCACCTCCATTATATTAGATAAGGATCATAAAATTCACTAATTTATCTAAAACGTTCTTTAAAAACCACAGCGTGATGTGATAAACATTTTGGCCTGCATTGCGAATTACTCAGATTGTCTGATTAGCAATAATACAATAGTTAAATGATATTCAACGCTTTCTGCTTATAAGTTGTGTTAAAGTAGAAACAGACCCTAGAACACACCAACAAACTAGTCCGCATTAAAAAAAAATTATATAAAACACAATGCTAGGATAAGCGTATTTGTGACAACCTCATTTATTTGATTTTGAGTAAAGAAAAATGAATTTAGTTAACTAATGCCAATAAAACAGGTGACATACATGTTCTATAGAGTAGTACAGACTATATATAGCCAATACTCAATAGGTGTGTATACACAGTCTAACAAAGGTAATATACTTACGCAGTGCCATTTTGAAGTCCGAAAGGCGCTTTTTCTTCAATGTTTGAGGAATACATTGCGTAACACTGTTTAATATTACTTTTGAAGTACTTGTGTATTCTGAAAAAAGCAGAAAATTACTTTTATAACAAAACGATTACAGGTTATTAGTATTTTACCAAGAGTAATTGATCTTTGAAAACGAAATTTAATTAGATATTACGGATTTCATACAATGTACATTTTCAAAAACAAAAAACTTAGAATTAAGGATATTGTTGCACTTTATGATTCTCTAAGCAAACTTACGTGCAAGAGTTGTTTGTTACTCGTATTTGTCTAAGGCGTGGACGGCCAAGGATCTTGTTCTCAAAATAGATGAAACCGAGTTCATCCTCCGAAACATTCTCTTTGTTGTAGTACTGCTCCCAATACAGTCCGTCCACCAGAGGATCCATTGCATACTATAATGACAAGAATAAATAAACAGAATAGTAAATCATAGCTACAGCTTTGTCGTTTCACTGTACATGCTTATAACAAAAGATATTTGTTGACTATAGTAGTATGAATACTTCTTCTTCCATGCAGATGACTCACCTTCCCAGTAGCAATAGTGCTAGTAGTAGATTAGTAGTTGTAAAATTAAAAGCAATTCAAGTAGTAGTAGGAGTAGTTGTAATAGTAGTAGTAGTTGTAATAGTAGTAGTAGTATAGTAGTAGGAGTAGTTGTAATAGTAGTAGTAGTATAGTAGTAGGAGTAGTTGTTGTTGTTGTAGTAGTAGCAGTAGTAATAGTAATTGTAGTAATAGTAGTAGTAGTAGTAGTAGTAGTAGTAGTAGCAGTAGTAGTACTAGTAGTAATAATAGTAGTAGCAAATAATAGTAGTAGCAATAATACTGAAACTAGTAGGAGTAGTTGTAATAGTAGTAGTAGTATAGTAGTAGGAGTAGTTGTAATAGTAGTAGTAGTAGTAGTAATAGTAGTAGTAGTTGTAATAGTAGTAGTAGTATAGTAGTAGGAGTAGTTGTAATAGTAGTAGTAGTATAATAGTAGGAGTAGTTGTTGTTGTTGTAGTAGTAGTAGTAATAGTAATAGTAGTAATAGTAATAGTAGTAGTAGTAGTAGTAGTAGTAGTAGTAGTAATAGTAGTAGTAGTAATAGTAGTAGTAATAGTAATAGTAATAATAGTAGTAATAGTAATAGTAATAGTAATAGTAATAGTAATAATAGTAGTAATAGTAGTAGTAGATGCAGTAACAAGGGTACCAAGAACGTTCATAGCAACACTCAGACGTCATACATTTTCACTTCCGCATATGTTGAAGTAAAACTTGCTTTCCAATTGGTTCAAAAACAAAGGCCTTTAATTTCAATTGTTTTTGACCCAGTTGCAAAGCGAGCTTTACTGCAACATAAATGAAAGTGAAAATATATGACGTATTAGAGTCTCAGGAATCTTTCTCCATTAATTTGTATTTATCAAAACTAAACTAGTGATTTATTTCAGAAAAGCCCCAAATTAAACTGGAAACAATGTACCTGGAAAGCTCAGAATGACATTGACAATGGCTTAATTCATGTAAGAAAATTATTTTGTACTATTATTGTAGCCAAACAATTGATTTTGTTGCAATTCAGTTGTGGGTTAGATTCGGAGGTTTTACTCTGTAACTAGCTGTGTGTGGTTGACGAAATGCAGTTATTGTCAACCTCGTTCCCAGGGCTTTTTTCCCAATGTTACGTTTTTCTGGCTGTACACCGTCACCAATCGACAAGAAGTTCGGTTTGAATTTTCAAATGATGAAGTTTTTGACGCAAAGGCTCGCACTTTTGACAAATCAAGTGAGAAAAAAGATCTTCTTCTAAGATCTTCTTCTGAGAACTTAAATTATTGTCTGATCTTTTTTTATCAAATATTCGAGCTAAATGCATACTCTCATGTCTGAAAGTACAAAGTCGACACAATGAGATTCTTTGAATAATTCATTAATTTACAAATCATAATATTTTTTAAAACGATCGAGCTAATAAATTTGATAACAGAAATAAAGGCTTTCACCGATAAACATGCCTTGTAATTGTTTATATATATATTGTAATTTATTTTCAGAGCTCGCAAAGACAGCATAAATTAACACTCTGTGCATAAGCTTAAAATATCTGTCAGCCAATGAATTTGCAGAAACGACCAGCCGAGCCTTTTCCCGACCGCTCCTCTACAACATAGGGAAAAGCTTTGGGAACGAGGTTACAGTTATTGTTTAAGATGCTACTAATTGATTGTTACAGTAGTTATGGTTACATGTATAGTTAATAATAAATATATGATTATATAAAATATATAGAGGATATTACATAGGCGCTTGTAGATACGGATTTTATCTTCGAGTGTTGAAAAAATATCTCACACGAGAAGATAAAATCCGTATCTACAAGCAACCATGTAACATTCTGTTTATCGTATAATTATCCATAAAAATTAATACTTTGCAGCCATGTTGAATGGGTCGCAAAGCTGCTGTGAAGCACACTCAAGGTGTAACCATGGTAACGTGTTATATTCACAAGTGAAAATAACAAGTTTTCGAAAGGGATAAATATTGAAGTCTTACCAAAGCATAGCGATTCCGCATGAAAGACAAAACAATAATTATCCTTGATATCCAACAGCATATAAATCAGACTTATTCCAGTCCAATAACTTCTTTGCTCCAATTCTGCTCAATTAAGCAATAAAGGTCATTTAAATGAAATTTCTAGCAGCTTTCTTTAGAATATCCATCTCAAATCCTTCTTCAATCTTTCCTATATTTTCCATAAATTCAACTCTCTTTTCAGAAAATTTTTTCATAGGAAAATAGGGAGCATACCCATCTCTCTTAATCATTTCCATCTCTGTTTAACAAATAATTCTTTATACCTGACTGATAAGAATCATGTCTAATACTAGCAACTGGAACCCAAAAGGGAAATCTGAACCTTGTGGAAGACCATGTAAAAATGAATACTGTTCTTGTCATAACGTTTGGCAAGTGATAAAACTCTTAGAACCAAAACCATGCTGTAAGTGGGAACTAGAGTTCTAGTTGATTATCAATTATGCGCTCAACGCGGAGGTACTGATTTAAAATATAAATTACATTGTATTAAAGATAAACCCTAGAAGGATCATAATAAAATATTAAAAGAGCTTAAATTTGCTAGGTTATTGTCTTAAAAAATAATTTTCATATGAAATCTCTCAAAGAAACTTGTTTATCGAACATTTTAAAACACAATGGTCCCAGATCACCTAATCCTCTTGACATATCAATAACACTAAAAAGAGAGCTCAAAGCAATTCAAGTTGAATACTTATCCATAAATGAAGATTATTATTATGAACTCTTTTGTGCTTATAATCATGGTTGGATTGATTATCAAGTTGAGGATGAAATGAAAGATTATACAAATGAAAACTATCATTTTCGATTATGGGCACAATATCTGTCTTTTTTAAGTCGCCAGGGGCATATCGGTAATTATCGTTTGTACAATCCAAGATACACGAAGGACACAAAGCAAACTCGAAATCTTTTCGTGACTCAGTCCCGAGAAAACCGCGATTTTCTTACTGACGCACTCACGCACTTACATGACCGGCGACATGGAGGCCTATTGCCTGTTACCAACCAGTAGCCACAAAAAGGGCACTCAGTGGGGTAACCCATGGGGCACATCATGGGATACATCATGGGTTACCCGGCGTTTTGTTCTGATCCCCCTAGGGAAAGTTTTTACCAACATATCATATGTTTCATGTTATACTGATTTGAGCAGGCAATTTTCAATTCAATTATAAATCACATAATTTTACAAATATCATATCATATACTTGGAAATCCATACTGAGAAGCTGAAGACAAATTTATCTGTATCAACCCTAAACAAATACTCAAACAATTTTGAAAAATAAATCATAATCTAAGGGAAAGGGATTCTGACAAAAATTCATTATCCATTCATGCCCTCGTTATTATCTTTTTCGAGCTTATTTCAAAAACTTTTACATATAAAAATCTGAAATCGGTTTTAAGTTTAACAAGAGGTACTTGAAATTAGAAATAAATTGTCTAAAACCTTGGTCAAACGGCCCATGATAGTCGATGATAGTCCATGATAGTTGAAGCGCGTGCTTTCGTTTGACCACCAACTACCATGCGCTATCATCGACTATCAACAACTATCATTCATTTTGAGCTTGTTCAAATTTTTCATGATTATTGATAATAGTGTTTTTCGTTTGACCACGCGTATGATAGTTCATGATAGTTGATGATGGTTTCACCGTGGGAAACAACTATCATCAACTATCATGGGCCGTTTAACCAAGGCTTTAACTCCTTGCTAACGACGACGAAGTCAAAATTGAAGATATTTTGTTTTGTTAAAAAGCCAACTTTGAAAGCAATTTTCTCGACTTTGGCTCAATCAAATTAGGTCATGTTTGGGTTCGTTGGAAAGCTCGTTTCAAGATCTATCTTTTCAACTTGCCAGATTTTTTATTTAGGTCGTCAATAAAAATTACGGCACCGTTCTTCAGGGATCGAAATTAGCTTGCGCCGTCACGAAAGGGTTAAGCATTAAATTTTAACTTGCAAGTCACAGCAGTGATATTGAGTACTATTAATACGATACTAGAAGCAAGCCTGAATGAATTGTGCTGGGCAACGTCTGTGCAACTTTTGTGATCTAGAAAAACTTCAATAGATTTTAGTAACTTCCTGCAACTTTTGAATTTCGGAGCAATATTTGATCAACTTTTTATTGATCTATCTTTAAAAAAATCACTTTTTGCAGGAAAATTTCAATTTTGGTAAAAATTATTGCTGATGAGCAGAGTAGGAAGTGTCTAGAAGTTTTATTAGTCGTTCGATGTTGCTCATATGTCAAGTCTCGTTCCCAACGGCCATTTTTGGTTCACTGTTACAGCCTGATCACCCAGGTTTTCAAAGTATTTCGAAAAATATACATTTCTGAGTAATATCCTGAACTTTTTTTAAGTTCCAGTCATTGAAAAAGAACCATTATTGAAGTTATTTAAATTAAATAATCTTTATATGAAATGTTGTAAGTTATATATAAGTTTTATTAGCAACGTTTTTTTTTACTTTTAGCAAACTTTTAGTAGCTTTTTAAGTTCAAAATGAACAATGCTTTTTGATTTTGCTTGCACAACCTATTCAGGACTAGCTATTTTTAGGAATACACGAACTATTTTCTTAAAAAAGACAAGAATTTTGAAAACTGGAGTAAGAATTTGGAATAGCATCCCTCTGTACATATGCGTGATTTTTCAAAACACCTTTTTAAGAAAAAGTCCATTCCGAGTTGTTGCAGGTGTTTTCAAAGAAAGATGAATATATTGAGGTTGCTTGTTTGTTCTTCACTGCCTGCCTTGAATAGCCTTAGTTAACTGCGGCAGTGATAATATACGTAAATATTTAATTAATAGAAATAACATGTTGTTGTTAAAGCCCCGTCTACTCGAGCAATTTTTATGTGACCATTTTTTATTTGACAATTTTTATTTGCTGAGATAGCCCCGTCTACACGAGCAATTTTTATGTGACAAATTTTATTATTTGCCAGTGTCCGCCCCGTCTGCACGAGCAGTTTCTATTTGAAAACAAAAGATTGGATACTGGGATCTATGAATGACATCAAAAAAATTGCCAATTTTTATGTGTTGTCTCGTCTACACGGACAATTTTCCGTAT
>JAOTRI020090950.1:0-26347 GCA_028564885.2 Zoanthus sanctaehelenae
TTAACTTCATTTTCAACGAGCGCAGTGTGCGCCACCGCCATATTGAATTTACGATCACAAAGTCAAATTTCAACACGCGCGTGCGTGTGACGTAGGAATATCAATTTTTGCATATTTAATTAATGACACACTTTGTCCGCCGTGAAGCCGTAATGTTTTGTAGGAAAGATCAGCAGTTACTCTAAAAATAAATCGAGTTGCTCTACGTTGAATATTTCTGATTTCACACGTTAGAGTTTGGGATTGAGGAGCCCAAAACTGGGATGTGTAGCACAGGTGAGACCTTACAAGTGATTTGTAAAGGGTCATCACTGAGTCTCTTTTGAGATCTTTCGAGCAGTTACATTTGATAAAACCCGTCATACAGTTGGCTTTAGCAACAATACACGAGATGTGATCAGTCCACTTCAGATCACTGGTGATGGTAACTCCTACGTCGGTTGCAGATCTTACTACATCAAGTTCAGAGTCCAATATATATATATGATCTTTGAGGGCTGTTCCGTTTTCTGGAGATTCTAAGGTTCAGGCACTTAAAAGGTTGGAAGTATATTTCGTTAGCAAGAGACCAGTTTGATAAGGCAGCTAGGTCTTTTTTAATTTTAGCAAAGTCACTGTTGTTGTTGTGGATGGTATTAAAACATTTTGAGTCATCCACAAACATAGCTAGTTAGCAATGACTTATGACATTTGGTAAGTCATTAATGTACACCAAAAAACAGGATTGGTCCCAATAGTGACCCTTGTGGGACACCGGATTTTATTGGGTTCCAATTAGAGCTTGTGTCATTAATTACCACTTGCTGTATACGTTGATTTAGATAGCTTTCAAACCAGGACAGAAGAGGAACAATAACACCGAACCATTTTAGCTTTTGAATTAAATTTGTTGTGACGACTGGAGTCGAAGGCCTTGGCAAAATCCAACTGTATCAAATCAGTGTCCAGACCAGGACTATCTGGGTGCTTACCAATTTCATTGTAAACTAGAAGGAGTTGGGTGACACAAGATTTACCCTCTAGGAAACCGTGCTGAAAGTCATAGAGTTGGCTCTTTCTAAAGTCAATTAGTGCAGATGCAACAATTTTCTCTTGGATCTTTGAAATAACTGGCAGTAAAGAGATCGGTCGATAATTACAAACATCGTTATGGTTGGCTTTTTTGTGAATAGGAGTGAGATTAGCATATTTTCATTGGCTGAGATAAAAGCCATGACTAAGACCAAAGTTGATGAAAGCGATCAGCGAAGGGGCCAAAACTTCAGCACACTCTTTGAACATATTTGGCAAGCCATCAGGTCCTATTGATTTTTTGGTCTTAATGGACTGGAGATAGTGACTTGGATAACTTCCAGAGTTTTGCTGGTTGGATTAGGGGTGGTGGGCATATTAAAAATAGAGTCGCAGTTATGGTCGGTATAAATAGACTGAAAGTACGACTCGAAGGCATCGGCATGTGCGCTGTCTGTAGAAAAAATATCAGAACCATAGCAGACTTTATCTGGGATTGGCAATCTTTTGTTTTTAAATGAGAAAACGGACCAGAAACGTTTACTATTGTGATGAACCTCGTTTGAAATATCGGCGAGGAATTTTCTACTGGCAGTGTGAATCCACATTTTGATATATTGTCTTTTCCTGCAACACTTCTCAATAAGAAAAAGTCTTCTTTTTCTATATTTCTTTTTGAAGGTCCCACAAGATCCATAGTGGATGACTAGGATTGCATGAGGTTTGTTTTTTGGGACATACGAATTTATTATTAAGGTTACAAAGTCATTCCACAGATTCCATGCTGAATCAAAGTTGTAGACTTGACGTTTTGCATTAGATTTGTAAACATAAGATATAATAATGTCAAAAATTGCAGGATAGTGATCGGATGCAATTGCAATATCTTGCAAAGAAGAACCAGGTAGTAACTTTATCAGGAAAATAAATTGGTTAGAATTGGCTGCATCTGCCACTTACTCTTTGATACTTGCCACTTTTGAAGCACCATCACTTCCAAAGCAATTCATCTTTGACAGTGGAATGTTTTCACTTTATCAGTGTATCAAGAATTCCTTCCTTAAGTAAGAGGAGCTCCTTTACCATCTTTCACCGGAACATTATTCAAAAAATGTGTGACAAGTTTAAAATCTACTGGATTAATTACTCTTATGTAAATCACAAGCATTGATAAACACTTATATCACCGCTTTCATCCACTGAAAAGTTCATCACTGGATTAATTACTTTTATGTACATCACAAGCATTGATAAACACTTATATCAGCGCTTTCATCCACTAAAAAGTTGAAGGAGATTGATTGTGTAATTTCCTTTTCTATATCCTTCCTGATTAATTGTGCTATTGCATTTTCGAGATCATTTTTGCAATAACATCACTGATAGTTTGCATTTGCACCATAGGACATTCTAAAAATGCAGAAAGAGACAACAGAATAGAATACTTTCTTATGGAAATACCTTCTTTGGGTAGCCAATATGTTGTCTTCAAGGCAACATCCATTCCCTTTTCTTTTTCTTGAATGGCAGATTTTTTAGCTTTTGTAAGGTTGTTCTTCATGTTAACTTTCAAGACTTCTTCCTTGTGACCACTGACCACTGGTATCTACATGTCTGCTTAGGGTACTTGTTTGGAAGTTTGAAGTTCCCACTGTAAACGCATTTTTTGCTTGAAGACAAATTTTGCATATCTTGCAATTTTTTTTGGTCAAAATCAAGCAACGATTATTTGGTTTTCCAAGACGTATGAAACACACGTTTTTTCTTTCCCATTTCAGAGCAACTAGCATACTAGTATCATTTTTTTCATCAGAATCATGGTTTTCGTGCTCTATCCTTGGAAGTTTAGCTGGAGCAGGAATTAAAAAATAAGTAAGCTTTTGTTTTGCCATCGTTTGTCCACCATATTTGAGACTTCAATAATGTAGATCAGCTAACATATACTAACCAGTCCCAGACTCCTAGCAATTGAATTCAAGATGGTATCTTTACGATGTCAACACGTTTCGTGTTTGTTTTATCTTCGATGTTCAAGTTCCCCTTGTGTCAATACACTGCCAAAATAATGCAATTTATTGTTTTCAAATATTTTTAGACTAGGAAAAAGTATTATTTGAATAAATAATGAGCCTTAGTGGAGCATACAGTGAAAATCTCTGTGCCATTTCTGATTTTTTTGTGGTAATCCTGCAAAGGCACAGCGTGGTAAGAGTATTGTGATGGACAATAACTGATATTGTTCATACCTTTTTACTGTAAGAGCAAACCTAAGCTAAATCCTTTTATCGGTACCTTTGGTGCCTACCCAGAAAATGACCACTTTTCCCTACCCTTGAGAAAATAAGTGTAATTCTATTACATAATTTATTTCATAAAATACATTGAAATAGAAAAGAAAGTGTAAGTAATAAACCAAGCATTATGAAAGTTTCAGCCGAAATTATTAAATTCATTGCAAGTATGAGCCCCAAAACCCGATATGGTAAAAATGGCAAATTGGCACGAACAAGCCAAAGTAAGCCAGAATGTACATTTTTCTTACTTTTTCACAACAGAAACAATAATACTTATTCAAACTGGAAATGTTGTTCTACTAGAAAACTATTTCCAAATTAAAACTTTATGCAGTTGTATATAAACAATCAAAAAGCTTTTGAAAACATCAACCCATTTTAACTAGTATGTACACCATTATCAATTCAACTATCAAACGGAAGGATAAGTCCTGCTAGTAAAGAATAATTATTTTTAGATAACATATTGGCAAGCAGAATTTCACTCATCACTTCTAAAAAGAGTAAACTAATGTGGACCAATAAACTCTACTCGTGAGGGTAGTCAGTACTATGCCAGATGGCAAAACAGTTTTTATCTGCAGTGCAGTGCAAATAAACTTGGCATTGTGGTGCACCACAGTATGGCTTTACGTACTTTCATACGTAGGAAACCTTGCAATTTCACTTGAAATTACCATAGGGAAATATTTGAACAGTTTCATAAGTTTGTAAGGGCCTCTTAGGTGACTGGTGAACTGGTGGCTGATCATACTCGGCAAGTCCCACAAGTTGGTGAACAAGCTCTTCCCTGAACTCAGTCACTGAGTACTTTTTGTTTCTTTTTTGGGAAACATCATCTGGATGCTCTGAATGGTGTAACTGGAACAAAATATAGGAATTTACAACTGAATTGTAAACAATGTAAAAAAATTAGACTTTTGACCGTCTCATACATTTTTGTAAGACATTGTTCTTGGCTGTAAGTTGATCAGAGCGATCAACACCAGTCATAAAATGATTGTAGCTGTCCACACGCTTTGGTTGTTGGACTTCAACATTCTACCACTAATAGTTTACCTTTACTTTTCAAGAAACGTTCACAAAATTATTTGCATCTTCGATTGAAGTGATCATTCTTACTGGCCAATTGTCTTTCCACTGTTGAGCTAGACAGACACCGTCCCTGTGCTAGCACATACCACCTCTTTTAACTCCTCGTGCCCATTGTCTGACTTTTTTTTGCTGTGGAAAGCCCTGTCTGTTTTCTGAAGCCGTTCTAGTTGAAGGTGTTCCCAAGTGTAAAGGTTATCTATGTACAATGATATCCTTGTTGCAGCAAAAGAGCAATGAGCCCCATTACAATTTGAATTTTCTCCGTCTCCAGCGATCCCTTCATCAAGACTAAGCTCCTCATTCTCAGACAGTCCTTCAATGCTTTCAGAATCACTCATTTTGTGAAAAAAATTGGTGATCGGAACATCTAAAGATCAAGATAGCGATTCAAAATGGTGGACAAAGCAAAGAGAAAAGTGAAAAAATAACATTTTTATTTTAACAACTTGATCTATGTTCAAAATTTTAATGAAATCTTTGTTTCCTTCACTCGTGAAAAGCAATTCCATCATCATTCTGTTGTTCTTTTGGCACTCAAGTTTTCCTGGCCACTGACAACTAGTTTATCATCATCCAATAAAGCAGCAATCGCTGTTGACTAAAAATGTACAATGTTGGTACTGAACCTTGAGATATGAGAAGAAGCAAACTTAAGAAATTGAAATGGATTCTTAGCATTCATTTAATATAAAACGTTGATCATCATTCTGTTGTACTTTTGCAACTCAAGTTCTTCTGTCCACTGACAACTAGTTTATCATCATCCAATAAAGCTGCAAACACAGATGACTGATAATGGGCAATGTTTGTTCTGAACCTGGAGATATAAGAAGAAGCGAATTTAAGAAATGGAGATCGATTCTTATTTTAAAGAAATGCTCAGAATAGAGATCTTTGATCTTATTGTTCTTGTAAGTAATATGGAATTTATACTTGGTCAACTAATCTCAAAATTCTCTAGCACAACGAACGTTTCATATACTTTTTCAGTGCTACGTTAGGATAGCTGCAAAGAATTTTTTAAAAACATTCTTACCGTCTTTGCTGCAGGTAAGATCTAGGATCTAGTTCCCCTCGAGTGTTGGCATATTTGTCAGACGTTGGTAGATATGGCATATTTTAAATATGTTAGACCAGTGGATGAGTCACATTAGTTTTATGGCATTGGTAAGAAAGATACTATCTGCATATAAAAGACGCAGTGATGCATAATACAAAAGCCCAGAAAAATTATCGTTCATATGGCCTTTTATTTAACTCGGTTTTCTTAGGCTGGTAAATGAATATCAGGATCTGCTCAAAGCTAACCTGAAATCTGGGATTGAATATGAAATTATAATCGCTTAAAACTTGAGATCTGCGGCTTTAATCAGCAATCTTATCTTCTAATTCAACAACGGTACAAATAGGTAGTCTATTATTTAGTCAATCAATGAAATGAATTATAAATAGATGAATACATAAACATTATAAGTAAATAAAAAATAGATGAAAAAATAAGTTAATGAGTTAATAAATAAATAAATAAATAAATATAATTGCACACACTAAAAGTTACGAATTGGAAATCAGAAACTAACTTAAAACTGATAGTGGAATAATGATCATTTGTTAAGAGATGTAAGTACCGTGCCACTACTTTTCCCCATCATCAACTTCGTAGGATAGTTCGTTCATTTTATTTCGGAAGCCGTCCCTTACACTGTTCTCAATGTCGTGGTCGCGTGTTTTTTTCTTGAAGAAAAACTTCGCTATATTTGTTCACAGTCTCTACATTCATGAAGTGAACACTCAAAAATAATCGTCGCACTTCTGACGTCCCTACTTCCTGTAACAACACAACGTTTAAAGATCTGTCACTTATGTCCGACATTTTTAAAAGCAGCACGAAAACCCCGAAATCAACGTAAACAACGAAAATTACTAAATTTTAAAGAGCACCGAAAACCCCGAATTCAAAGAAAACATAATTCTCAAAAGCACCAGGAAAATTAACGAAAACGACAAAAACTACTAAATTATCAAAAAAAGCACCACCCAAACCCCCAAATAAACATAAACCCCGAAAACTGCAAATATTTCAACAGCACCACGAAAACCCTGAAAATTACGCCGTAAATTTTGCTAGTAGAGCTATCAAAATTATCGTTGGACTACCGGCATGAAAACAACTCAAAGAACGAAAACCCCGAATTTATGCAAAACGATTACTTATAACTATTGTTGTTTCCAGGCACAAACTCTAACGTGTTGATTGATTACTAACTTATTTTCAGTCTGGCCAATCATTCTAGAATTGAAAGAAAAAAAAAGTAAAAGATCAGTAGCACAATACACATGCACATTTGCATAACAAAGATAAAAAATGCCAAACTATTACTATTTGTGTCAAGCTCGCTCCAATCTATTAAGATGCTAAAAAAAATGTTCCCAGATACCAAAAAATAGATTTGTTCTTATTTCTTGCTGTAATTTGAGCATTTTTTATTTTTACCCATAATGCACGGTAGTACATCAAAATCTCAGATTTTGTCTTTTCAGCAAGTAAAAATGGTTAATTTTTTAATCTTTTCAGCAAATAACATCAAGTATGAGGTAAGTGAGAAAATCTTAGACTGTTGCAATGATGCAGATCCGAAGCAGACTTACCGAACAGTGCCAGTATATATATAATACATTTTCTGCAGCTTAAGTTTATAAGTCATATCTATTAGATTGTCTCTGAAAATGAAATGTCCCTGCAGAACATAGTTAGTGAAGATTGACCCATCACTGTTAGTTACATTATCCTCTAATACTATGGGCTCATCACTTGCAACAACACTGTCCTTTGCCATGAAGTATTCCACGTGCAGATGAATCTGTTCATCCATTGGATCATCACCTCCCTTTCGTGTCATACTTAGTTGCTTCAGTGCATCAACATTCTCTTTCTGCTCTCAATCATCTCATGACTCATTCAGGCATGAGTGACAATAACAGGAGTGAAGTCGTATGCATATGTTGCATTGCTGTGCAGTTGTAATGATGCTGTTTCCTGATGGCATCAATTTTGCCAAACTTTTACACTATTCCGCTGCACTGCAGCAGCTCCTTTGTTTGGATTATAGAAGTAGACTCTTTGCTTTAGGCTGACAGATTTGGCACGGGTGCGAAAGGCAGACTGCACTGGTTTGGAGAAGTTAGAGGAGAGATAAATACACAGATTTTTGGCATTTGTTTTCAGGCCTTCCGTCGCAGCACTGCAAGACTAGCTTGCTGTTTTTCATGGGATCCTGCAGCATCCTGCTTTCCTTTAGCATGTGATGTTTCAAAAAAATTTGTTGTGGAGCTAAAATCTTAAAGTACAATGCAATACAATACAATAAATTTATTGATCTCCCTAAAGACTGCTTTTCAGATTCAATTTACACAATAATTGTACTTAAACTAACCTAAACTAAGAAATGCACTACTTACAAGTTTAAAAAACAAATTGCCTTAAAAATCTAATTATAAATTACTATTATGTTATTACTCAATAAAACTAATCTGTTAACCATTCAGTTAAAAGACTACTCTTAAGGGTGTTTTATAGAGTTTTACTGAATTTTTCTTAGCAATATTTTTGGGTAAAGAGTTCCAAATATTAACTGCTCTATAAAAGAACGACTGTTGAGCTAACTTAGTTTTACACATTGGGATCTGTAGCTTGTCACTGTTCTGTGTGTATCGAATATGAATCTCAAATGTCAAGACAAACATAGACGACAAATACAGTCGCCGCCGCTTATATGCAATACCTTTTTGCCAACTCTATTTTTGCATATAAGCGGCTTTTGCATATAAGCGAATTCTGTCCCATGACGCTCGTCCAGAAAACTAATAAGCATAAAACAAAACTGATGCAAAAACCGAACAGAAAATAACTTTTTAAAATTATATTTACTCTACAGTATTAACAATCTAAATATTTATACAAGCATAACATAGTCTCTTTTTGAAATGTGAGATCTGTCAGGCAGAAGTCTGTAATACAGTCCGGTTTCGTCCGCATTGAATATGTCGCTTTCATTGTAGCGGCTAAGAATATATGGTAATGTTTCTTTCAGCCAACACTCGGCAGCAGGGGTATCTGCGTCTCTTTTTTCCCCATGAGCTTTCCTGAAAACTACATTGTAGCACGTTTTCCACCTTGCCATAGTTGACAAATGTGCATGTGTTTACATTTTTAGCAGCTTATATCATAAACGAATTACACAGCCTATCCATAGTGATGCAAATTATTGACGAAATTACTCATCGTCAAAGAATGTGAAAACTTTCAATACTCATCGTCAAAGAATGTGAATAATTTCAATATACTCCGGAAGAAAGGTTTACAGCAAACCATTGGTGTTTTTTCATTGCATATAAGCGAATTTGGCACAAAACTTCCCATATTTTTTTGCATATACCAGACTTTTACATATAAGCGATTTGCTTATAGGCGGCTTAAAAGACCCACTTTTCTTAGCGTTTGGTTTTGGATTTCCAAAATTTTTTCATATACCCAACTTTTGCATATAAGTGACTTGCATATATGCGGGGGCGACTGTATTCAGAACTAAACCCTTCATACATACATGAAAAGTCACTTGCACAGTGCTTGGACTTGTATTGGGCAGCACATCCATCAGTGAGTTCGTGCTTCGTCTGGACCTTTGTCTTGACGTCATTCTTCAGGTAGTTGGTTAGTAACATCTGGCAGTAATGCACTGAGTTGTAGTCCTGCACTAGTTCTTCACTGAGGGTGAAAATTTTCTCCTTGTTGATTATTGGCTCTGCTACTGTACTCTTAACTCCATCACACTCTAGGGTGGCACGGCAGAATAACACAGTGATGTGAATACTGGCCTAGTTAATATCAAAGAACTCTGATTGAGTTTCATTTTTGCCCTTGCAGGAATAGCTCGGAATAGTCGTGCATACACACAACATGTCCCAAAGGCAAGTTGTCAATGAGCAAGTTGAGTTGCCGCCTCTGCCATATTGCTATAACTGATTGTGGGGGTATTCCTCAAGCAGTTTGATGTAATACTGAAAGAGTTCCTTGGGGCTGGTTTCTTTCTGCACTAGAGCAATATTCTTTTGTGGATCCCCTGTTGTCCCCTTAAGTGACTGTTCTGGGAATAGCTGTAGCAGCTTGGTTCCACAGTCCTTGTACTTGCAGGTGATGCTGTCCAGCTTGTGGAATTCACTGTTTTCAGGTTTAGCGCACATCGTTTGTTCAATCACGTTAGTGACACTTGAGGGCACCACAACAGCATCACATGTTAGCTATGTGTTGTTTGTCTATGTTGTGAAAGTGATAGAGTAAATGTTTTCCGTTAGAAACATTTTCCAATAAAACTCTTGTGCCAACGTAGCAGTAGGTCATTATGCTTTCTGTTTTATTTACTTTTTGACCCTTGCACACCCAATCTTTTCCAAATGCTGGTTTCATGCCTTTAATTGCTGTGCCTAATTTTTGATTTTCAACTTACCTATGGAGAAAAATATCGACCTGGGAACCCCTACAGTTACTGCCTACATAATGTTGTCCGGCTACATTGCCAGCGTGTTGGTCCTTGTGGTATAGTGGTTAACTCATCAGACTAGTAAACTGAAGATGTGGGGTTCGATTCCTGCCGAGGGCATTATATGATATTTTTCTTTGAATTCTTTTTATATATCTACACGCCGAATACATTTCTAATACACTTATCTACAAACAATACCATATATGCGTACCTATAATTTACAGTGTTCAACTTACCAATGGAGAAAAATATCGCCCTGGGAACCCCTACAGTTACTGCCGACATAACGTTGTCCGGCTACGTTTCCAGCATGGTTGGTCCTTGTGGTGTAGTGGTTAACACATCGGACTTGTAAATTGAAGATTCTGAAGATGTGGGGTTCGATTCCTGCCGAGCGCAATATATGATATTTTTCCTTGAAATCTTTCTACTTGTCTTTTTATCTAGCTTGATCTGTATATGAAAAAAGTGTTAGTTAGAACTTTTAAGAATTGTGGTATACGTTGTCTTACCTCTATGAATGTTTGAGCAGAATGAGTAAAAGTTAGTATGTAGTGTCTGTAAGTGTTGTTAATTGTGTAGTCTTTGCTGTCTGTGGAGTATAAGGTTATTTCTGGAGTACAGAGTCTAAGTTTATCTAAGGTGACAAAATGTTCTTGAATGTTATGTCAGGGTGAAATTTTAGCCCTATAACATTCTCATTAGCTTACATTTCTAGGATTTCGTTGTTTTCGAGGTTAGCGTTCTGAGATTCTCATTAGCATAAATTTCGAGAATTTTGTTGTTTTCGAGGTTCTTGGTTATATATTTTAGAGGATGCATAACAATTTTTGAAAAAGTTTACAAGCTTTTGAAAAAACTTATACAACAACGTTGTGAGCCTATTGCTTTACCTGAGGTGTCCATCCAGTTAAATATTTAATTTAAAATCAACATTGAGAATTTTGATTTTGGTTGCTGTGTCCAAGAGAGTCCCATTGTGATTTAGTAATTGAAGCTTTCAAGTTGTTGTTAGTTACAAGAGACCATCCAATTTGGATTGAGTCATAACTTAGGCCTGCTTTTTTGAACCATTGTTTAGAGTGTCTATTTACTGAGTCTCTATAATAAGTAATTTGTGCATAGTTGGGTTTAGTAGTTTTGCCATCTAAATTGTTAAGAGCTGTGTCTTTTTTCCCATTCTAAAAGCATCGGGAATAAGTTCTTGAGTTTGTAGCTATAGAAAGACTGTTTTGTCTTGCATTTTGCAAATTTGTTGTTTAGATGTTTCAAAATCATCAAATATTCTGCGTTTCCTGTTTTTAGGTCCTTTGATTGGACTTGTGACTTCAATGTTCACATTATCTTCATCATCACTTAATGTGAAAATTATTTGAGACGTTGAAGGTTCTTGTGTTTCTTCTTCTGTGTAATTGAAGTCAACAGGATTTTGAACGTTTTTTCAGTCATCATTTCAGTGTAGATGGTTGGTTTATCAAAACCTTTGAGCCAGGATTGTGCTTTCAAGTCTTTGATTCTATTTTTGAGTGCTTGTTTTTCACTCAGACAGAAGCGCCAAAGGTTGTGGTTGTTGGTAAAGAGTATTGGTGTTCTTTCAACAGTAATGTCGCTAGTACATTTTCTGTGTACTGTGGTTGTTGTGCCTTCGAGTAACAATTTGAACGTTTCGACTTGATCAAGTGCGATTTGGGGTTTTTCCCAAGTGGAAGCACGTTCTAATGCCATCTCCTGAAAGATGAAAATGTATCCTGATCCTTGGCTAAGCATAGCGATACATTTGAATAGTGTTTAAGATTTCTTAAAATAATGAATTTTCCTGCATTGTTTTCACCCTGCGGTATAAATCCATTTTTTTCAACTAGTTTATCAGCTACTTTTATGAAATTCTACAGGAATTCATATTTATCAATAGCTTGTTCTTTGAACCAGATTTCAAGACGTTCTTGTGATTTTTAGATGCTCAAAAAGTCTCAAGAGCAATCAATTTGTGAGCTTTGTCAATGTGTTGGTAATATGTTCGTTTTCTATAAAAATTAGCTATGAATTTATCTTGTATTCTTTTGAGTTATTTTGCATGTATCTTTTTCAAAAGATCTTCTGCGTAATTTGCTTAATACTTTAGCAAAATCAAGCTAGAGTGACTTTTTTGTCAGCATCTCTGTTTTGAACATAGCATTCCATGTTTCTGATATAAGCTTTGTCAGCATTGTGATAAAGATCAAGCAAATACGAGCCGTTTGAAATATTTTCAAGCAGAGTGCGTGTGCCAGCGTGGTAATAAGTGATTATGCTTTTGATACGTTGGCCTTTGGCAATCCATCCTTTGCCAAATGCTGGCCTCATGCGTTTTATTGGTGTGCCTTGCTTTGTTTACATCCCATCGTTTTTTTCGTTGTGTTGCCATATTAAATGGACATGCTTGGAAGGATATGTTCTGCACATTTGAATTTTGTTCGTTTATATTCATGTAAAATGCAAAGAAAGTCTATGCTGGTGCTTAATTTTTCTATGAAATTCATGACTGGATCTGTTCCTAAAGTGTTAAGTTTTAATTCTAAAACTGCAATCCAGTAATCATTGTCATGAAGATCATCATCATTTACTGAGAAATTACCTCCGTATGCCATGATTTCTTGAGAATTTTCTTTTTTCTTGATGCTTTTGCTTCTAAACACTGCGTAGTTGGAGAAAAAGTATAAATTAGTGAATTAAATAAATATATTTTTTTAAATAATGAAGTTTTTTAAAAATAGAGACATTTATTGTGAGTGTTAGGTCACAATGAGCAAAGTTTAGTGTGTAGTGTCCTTAAGGTGTATAAGTATAGAGGTCTTTGTTGTCTGAGTATCGTGTTATCTTGAGATTATTAAGTTAAGATTATAAAAGGTCATGAAAAAAGTAGTTTAGAAGATTTTCATTAGTTACATAACTGACTGACTTACTAGTATGGTGGGATACTACTAAGTTAGAACTTCCGCATTCTATACATAGCTTCTGCATACTTGCACAACCTTCGTATTCCATACTAATTTCCTTATTCCATTCATTTTTGACCGTGGACGTTCCATGTTCAAAGGGCACGCTAACTTCTACTTCCGCATTCATGGAATTATTTCCACATTCTTGAACTTTGAACCCGGAATCCCGCCTTTCTTTTCATACTTTTACTGGCTGACTTACTTTGGGGTGGGGGTGGGGGTGGGGGTAAGACGGATTGCAAATTTTTTTTTTGAAAGGGGTCAGACATTACAAGGGTTTTAAGGAATGTCTGGAATGTTAGTCAGCTAAGGAAAACACGAAATTACTTTGAACTTCCGCATTCCATGCATAACATCCGCATTTAATGCATAACTTCCTCATTTCATTCTTCCGCATTCTTGGCCTTTGACCAAGGAAGCTTCTTCCGGGTTGACAGATTATAGTTTTAGTATGAATATTTACATGTATATAAATGAAAAAGAATGGCCTTGTAGTGGTTACAGTGTATTGCATGTGTAAAGATTGTAGCTAGTTCATGTACGTAATTTGAGGTCAAGCTTAAAACAAAATAGAACCATATCAGAAGTTATTGACTCGGTTTTGGTGTTCTCTAAAGAGGGTTCTTAATGTATTCTTAAGCAAACTTGGATGAACTGTTGTTTGCGATACTGGAAGCTTCAACAAATTGTTTGTTTATAATATTGTCTGGAATTCAAAATAAATAGCAGTATTGCATGTGTAAAAATTGTAGCTAGTTTATGTACGTAATTTGAGGTCAAGTTTAAAACAAAATAAAACCATATCAGAAGTTATTGGCTCGGTTTTGATGTTCTCTAAAGAGGGCTGTTGATGTATTCTCAATCAAACCTCGATGAACTATTGTTTGCGATACTGGAAGCTTCAACAAATTGTTTGTTTATAATATTGAATGGAATTCAAAATAAATAGCAGTATTGCATGTGTAAAAATTGTAGCTAGTTCATGTACGTAATTTGAGGTCAAGTTTAAAACAAAATAAAACCATATCAGAAGTTATTGACTCGGTTTTGATGTTCTCTAAAGAGAGCTCTTGATGTATTCTTAAGCAAACCTCGATGAACTGTTGTTTGCGATACTGGAAGCTTCAACAAATTGTTTGTTTATAATATTGACTGGAATTCAAAATAAATAGCACAAAAGGTTAAAGGAGAAGTTTGCTTCCATAAAAAATATTAAAATAAATGTTTGATACATACTTAATGTTTCTGTGAAGTCTTACCTTTTAGCTTTAACTATTCAAAGCTGCCATGTTCTACCTGAATTGGAGGATCGTGTGAAGACTCGATACAGACTATGACGTCACATCTCGGAGCGTTCTTAATTGCGCAAAATACAACTAAAGACACTCTCCAATTGCTGTCTTGTATGCTATATTAACACTGTAAAACTCGACTTGTTTAAAAATCATTACTTACTGCATGATACCAAGCTGTATTAATGACTCTAAAACATCAAAAGGAACGAAATCTCGTACCATAGATTGCCAAAAGATAAATAACTATCAAACAATTGGATCGAGAAAACAAAACGTAAAAAATGTTGATGAGTTATGTTGAAAACACAGTTGTTTAACGAGCCGATTGTAGATTCAGAAAACAAAATTTGGCCTGGAAAGACATCGAAAATGGAATTATGATTTGGTAAAACCTGTTCACTAACTGCAATGAGGTTGCATCAAGCTGGGTTCATTTGCTTCATTTCTTAAAAGGATGTTGGACATCAATTTTTGATGGTGAAGAGATGCCGATTTATACGAAGTCAAACTCTGCAATTTTTTGGTGGACGTGCAATAAGTAGGCAGCTATTTCTTGTATTTTTCATCGAATGGTTTGCCACTTTCTTGCTTTGTGTTGGAAGTCCAGCCCTTTGAGATGCCTTTAAAAAAAATTTCCCAATGGAGTTCTTCCCGAGTGGCGCATTCTCGTACCCAACATTAGTTTTCTCGAAGTTTTGGTTAATGGAGAGAAAGAATGGCGATTCAGGATCTTTAGATTTGTTGGGACGGTGGCTCTTGCACTTTGTTTTACCAATGGCAAATATATTCTTGTGGTGTGTTTATCGATTTTAAAAAAGCATTTAATACTGTTAACCACAAAATTCTATTAGATAAGTTTAACTTCTACGGTTTTCGTGGATGAATCAATACATGGTTTTTTTCATATCTTAATGATCGCACCTAAACTACTCAATTTGTTGACCACATATCAAATAAAGCCTCAACAAGCTTTCTTTCCTCAAGGTTCTGTTTTAGATCCTCTTCTTATTTTGCTTTCTGTTAATGATATCCATCAGTGCTCTAATAAACTTAAGTTGTATCTTTTCGCTGATGACAAGGACAGGGCAAATCTTTTCGTAGATATGTTCTATATGATTAGACTATGATAAGGTTTGCTCCAGGTGAAGGCCTAACATCTTTACCCTTTTAGCCCGTTGGACTGGTCGGTGATCAATGTTGATATCTAACCCTTTCACTCCCATGGGGGTCTCAAGACAAATATCCTGTTGTTCCCAGAGGGCCACAAGAGGCTCATTAGAAAATTTAACATGAAATCAAAATATATATGCTCTGTAGATTTAAGAAACATAACATTTAACAACAATCATGGCAATTTGAAGCTGAAAAATTATATTTTCATTTTATGCTAAAACATTTTACATGCAACTAATATTATCTTTGTTATCTACGCAGAAATCTAGCAAAGTGTATCAAATTCAATTTTTCATTTTACCTCCATCATGTTTCATGCATGATCTTATAACACACAACAATAACCAACACTACAAGAGTTCAAGTGAACTATTTCCACAACAAAAGGGCAAAAATAAATTATAATTCTTTACTTAAGAGTTGTAATTGTGATATTACTCTAAAGAAAAGTTATCCAGTTTGTAATAATTAATCATTTGCAATCAGGTTTAGCATCCGCGAGTGATGGTCAGCAAAACGGCGTCCTTTGCATAGTGCGACGTTACAATTTCTGCACATAAGAGAAGCGGATGCTTTTGTCTCCTGCAGTTTCTTTGCCCTGGAGCAAACATTCTCCACAAACTCTCTTGTTTCCCCTTTCATCAATTTTAACACATTTATGTGCCAAGGGATGTTGGTTTGATGAAGGCGAAGATACAGCTGCCTGTTTACGAGAGCGAAAATCACCGATCAGTCACTTGCCAAATTCAAGCCTAAAAGCTTCTTGGGTCGATGTTTCTCCCTTTCTCGGTTAACACACTCTAAAATGCAAGATTGAAGGCAAATGAGAAAAGATACTTGTTCCATTTTCTGGATTGCCTTCCAATGTAATAAAAGTACAGATCAACGCCACCCATGTTTGAAGTGTAGCGTTCCAAACGTGGGCTTAACAATATCAATTTCTTGTCCCTTTACAGTTCGCTGGACATTTCGTGATGGCTCTTCGGGGGATAAATTTGTGGACAAAAAAGCCACATCCCTCTTATTATGCTATTTTGTAAACAGTAACTTTTCTTTTTCGGCCTTCCGGTTACAACAAACAGTAGAGCACGCGTAAGTTTGTTGGAGCTCTAAATGCTCTAAAAGATTAGTTCCAGAAAAAAAAATTATCAAAATAAATTGTGCAATGTGCATTCTTGTAGGGCTCGACCATTTTCATTTCAACAATGTAGCCTAAACCTTGCAGTCTTGGGCGCACTTCGCTACCAAGGTAGACATCAAAATTTACAACGAATCCATTTTGAGAATCAGCAGCCATCCACACTTTGATGCCGTACTTTGTTAGTTTGGCGGGCATGTACTGCCGAAATCCCAGTCTTCCCTTGAAAGCAATAATTTCTTCATCTACAGAGAGGTTTTCCCCAGGTAAGTAGACTTTCTGGCTATTTTTTAACACATCGTATAAAACCGGCCGTATTTTGAAAAGGCGATCGTAGCAATTTTGACCACGTGTTGAAGCTTTCGAGCTGTCGGCAAAGTTGAGATTTTGTGAGATCTCCTGAAATCGATTTCTTGCCATAACCTGCTTTATCCCAAGATCTGAATTATCATCAACCTCTCCATCTGAAAAACCAAGATCGTAATATTCTTGTCTGCTAATTAGAAGTGGTTGAGTCGCCATAATGAACGAGTATTGTTTTGATGTCGCATTGATTTTTGAAGTGCCTTATCTCCCTTAGGAAATGTTTTTTTTATGTGCAGTAACTGCAGTCTGATTGGTTAATACCTTCAGACCAATAAAGTTCCTTTTGTTTAGCATATTTTTCTCTCTAGGGGAGGGTTGAGATACGATTTTAAAGA
The DNA here is from genome assembly GCA_028564885.2 of Zoanthus sanctaehelenae. Taxonomy (NCBI): domain Eukaryota; kingdom Metazoa; phylum Cnidaria; class Anthozoa; order Zoantharia; family Zoanthidae; genus Zoanthus; species Zoanthus sanctaehelenae. Next base: position 17,226 of record JAOTRI020090950.1, read on the forward strand.
CCCCTTTTTCAGGCTTTTTCGGGCCGTCTGGGATTATTGACACATTTTGTGATGGGCCGTTTCGGGCTTTCTGGGAGTGAAATTGGTTAACGCATTGTTTATAAACGGGCGTTTTTGCCTTGAGGGAATTCGCATAAGTTCCATTTTACTAACATTGAGGGTAAGCTTATTTGCAATAAGCCACTGATTCAGCCTTTGTACCTCATTGATTTGGTATTCAAGACTGGTAGTATTGCTAGCACTAAAAGTTAAGGTAGTTTCGTCAGCATACATTGCTGTTGTAGTTGCTGCATCCAAACAATTAGATAGGTCATTTATAAAAATTAGAAACAAAAGAGGACCAAGTATAGAATCTTGTGGGACACCACATCTTATGGAAACTTTTTGTAATAGGTGACCGTTAACAAAGCATCTCTGACTGTGGTTTTTAGGATATCAAGTAAAGAAGTTAAGAGCTTGTTCACTCAGTCCATATCTTCGTTTTAGCAATCAGAATCAAATGGTCAACGGTGTCGAATTCTTTTTTCAGATCTACGAAAACAACACCATTTATTTGGCCTTTATAATATTGAGACACCACTCATCAGTTGATTTTAATAAGGTGGTTACAGTATTATGTAAAATTCGGAAACCCGGTAATTTGATGGCATATTATTGTCAAAGATATTTATAAAATTGATGATAATAATAATAATGATAATGGTAATGGTAATGGTAATAATAATAATAATAACTCTTAACGTGTCGTTTTCTTTAGGTTTAAAGGGGACACAAAAGAAAGGAAAACCAAATGAGCTAAAATAAATGCATGTTACAAAGTTAAAAACTAATATAAGAATATATAAAAATATAAAAGTATATGTTTCCAATCTAAAAATTTTATTTACATAGTGTGAAGTAGGCTGCCACCCTCCATAGATACTGGAAATGTCAGAGATGACACAAAAGGCAGCAGTCTATTATTCTCCATCAAGCCCGAAATGTCCAGTTTCCTTATTCTATTTTTAGAAATTTTAATGTTCGCTGATTCTTTTACCTTAGAATCTAGTTTTGACCAATTATATGGCCCTTGGAATTTTAGAGAATGCTTTCCAAACCGCTTTATATTAAAACAGGCGATGTCAAAGTCACAGTTTCTAAGGTTATATCGAGAGCTCTTAGCTTGAAAAAGTTCCAAAACACTTTCAGGCATAAGGTTGTAACTTTGAACATCAGTATTGCTATATCGTGCAGACGCCTGTTATATAATGTAGGTAAGTTAGCTCGTTCCAACAGCTGCTCGTATGTTTCTGATTTAGATTTGTAAACTGCCCTGAGCGCACGCTCTTGAAGGCGTTCAATCTTTCTACTGTCAGATGATTTACACGAGCTGCTCCATACTAAGTGGCAGTAGGTGAGATATGGTAACACAGATGACTTGTATGGAGTAAGTTTTGCCTCTTGTGGTATCTCACATTCGGAGATGTAAACTTCATACTGGGACAATGTCATTTCTTCTGGATGAATGACGCTGAGTATGTTCATCTATCCACGGTCTTCTTTGATGAACGATCTTTTCAGTGCACGGACCAAAAGGCTCCCATCTATTCTTTCTCCATGAGACTGTTTTCCCATTTGGGTTCTATGGAGGCCTCAAGAAGCATTTGAGGGACGTCAGGTGAGCCAAGATCAGATGGCCAATCGTTGTTTTACAAATCAATGACTTTGTTGGCTTTTCCTTTTTCCCAAAGATCTCCCAGGTCGTTTGCTCTGAGGCAGCAAGTGCAATACAACGTCATCGAAAAATTTGCGAACAAAGTGATTCTCTTCATTTTCTTCGCCATTGGGCTCAACTTCGATAATGAAATCAATCTCGGAACTTGTGCTTGACGAAAAAGATTTGCAGTTACTACATTCTAATTCACATGATTACGTATTAATAGGTTTTAGGAAAACATTTGTTTAAATCACAGACAAAACAAAATAGAGGAATCTAAAAAAAATACTAAAGCAAATTTGGGAATTACGTCAATTGTCAGTCGGCCTAGTCTCCTGCAGTTTAGTGAAAAAAGCGGTCATGGACAATATCGACGCGATATTTAAACTATAATAAGAATTAGGCAACAAAACCGAGTTACTTCATTTTTGTTAAATCTACTCCATTAATATCATAGATTTCATAGCCCAAATTTTGAAATTTGGGTTAGTTGCACTTCAAATGTATGTAAATAAAAAAGAATGGCTTTTTGCTGGTTACAGTGCATTGCAAGTGTAAAAATTGTTACTAGTACATTTACCTAATTTGCTGAGGTCCAGATACAGGGAACCTCTGTGAATTGTTGTTTGCAATACTCGAAGCTTCAACAAAGTGTCTATTTATATTATTGACTGGAATTCAAAATACATAACAGAAAAGGTTAATTTGCACCTGCTTTGGAATTACATTACTTGTTTGAATTTGATTATAATTGCCACTATCCTTGCCATAATTACCACCAGCATCACGATTGTTATTATGATTGATGTTGTCACAGCAACTATTGTCTTTATTTGTTTATTTACTTATCTATTTTACTTAGTCTATCTGACTTATATTACTCAAATACATTATATTACTCAAATACATTATAATATGTCTTTAGGATTTATATAGCACCCTTTTTGTATGGATATGATCAGTACAAGGTTTGAAAGTCGAGGGTCTTAGATAGTCCGCTGCAGCGGCTCATAGTTAATATCATCAAGAAATGCCCTCAGAAGAACTGACAGACTACAACACTGGAATCACTACCCTACTCTTTTCGACAAGTGCAGGAGTTCTTTTAAGTTCCTTGACAGAGTGATGATGAGACTGGACCTACGGTTTAACGTACTTATCGCTGTACGCATTCAAATACGTATCGTATGTGACTTTCAGCTATATATGAGGTCTTTTACGTTCACGGCAAAGTGTATTGAAAATTACTTACATATTTCTATATCTTCGGTGTTAAAATGCTTTTCACAAATGTATACTCTGTCACCATTTATTTGTTATCGATTATCTTTCAGCTCGCCAAGTCATCTCTTGTGTTTGTCATCCTTCGCCACAGGCAACTAAAAAATCGCGGTTGCTTTAGTTCTCTGCGAGGAACCACATCCAAGCACTGAACAATAGTTCACACCAGGCATATTAAAAAAATTTATATCTAGATAAATCGTACTCTAAAGACCGTTAGATTCTTGAAAAATCTCGATAAAAAGTCTGAGTACACCTTCGTGATCACGTGACATACCAAAAACGTAAACAAAGAGTTATCCCTTTGAAGTCACAAGAAAACGATATTTCAAAGCCGCCGTCTTCTATCTGAATTGCAGGAACGTGTGAAGACTCGATAGAGAAATAAAAGGATGTCGGACATTGATCTTTGATGTGAAGTGATACCGATTTATACGATGTCAAACTTTGCAAATTTTTATGGCCCATTTGTTGTTGTACTTGTTGCAAATATTTTTTTTTCAAACTTTCGATGGTGACCTCCTTTTTGTCCTTGACAAGTTTTACTTCCTCGCTCAGCTTTCAAAACTAAGAATTCACGTCCGGTTTGTGAATCATCTTACAACTTTACTATACCCCAGCACAACTTTCTGCTTTCTTCTCTTGCACGAAAACTGAAGTTCATTGATAAATACCACTAAATTTTACGTTGTAAAGTGATTGGGTCTTTGTCACCAAATTCAACTGACTTGAAAAGCTGTTCTTCTTCGTCAGTCAACTCGCGAGTCACATTGGGTCTGTTGCCTTTGTCTTGCTGCACAATAATTTTTCTTTTGGCTGCCAACACTTCTCTAGAGCGGGAAAACACATCCTCTTTAAGGATATTAAATGGAATTCTTTTTTCGCCAAGGTATGGATGGATACTTTTTTGAAAGCTACTCTGGCTATCTGGTTCTTACTCGCCGCCATCTTGTCTGTGGATGTCGCGGAAGAAAAGAAAGAAATTTGAGGTTCTTGGCTTGTATGTTGTTTAGATCAAATTTTCCGCCTATTTTCTCGTTGCAGAATTTTGAATTTTTTTTAATCATTTGTTTCTTTGTGACTTTCTGTTGGCTTTTCGCTGAAAATGAACTCGTCATTTTCTTGACTTGAATGTTTTTCTTCCTCAACATTTAATTCACTGTTTACTTCGCAATTAAAGTTAAGCTTAATTTCAAAGTTTGGAAATGCTTCTTCTTCGTCAACTGTATTATGACGGTCTTGCTGAAAATATTTTTCTGACATTTTTTATTAATTTGCCGGCTGTCTAAAAACAAAAAAAAACATGGCAGGTTTGGAAGGTCCGTACCCAATTGAAGTTCAATTGTTTAACAAAAAAATAAGTGAAAAAAACTCATGTACGCATAAACTAGTCATTAGCCGGTTCCCTTACATGTTTACAGTATTTGCTTATGTTCGTTTGTGAAGGCATAATCGCTTTATGAAAAAAATTGTCTGCTTGAACTCTTTACTATTAACTTTCGAAGAAACTTACCTTTGCTTTTTGGTAACGTGTTTTATTTGAATTATAGAACGCAGCTGAACAATCCACGTAGTTTTGCATGACATTGCATGACATTGCATGACATCGCATGACAAACTTTCGGAAGTCACCCAAGCAAAGATTCAACATAGTTTCCAGGGTTATTTTACACGTCACTCACGTCATCAGTGAAATAAGTCTGGGTATGAGGTTGACAAAGATTTTGTAGTCGCTGCAGACAACTTTCAAACAGTTACACACTTTGCATGAAATTTCGCATTTTACTTAAAGCAAATTTTTATTTTGCCTTTATGACTGAATCTCACGCATCAATTCCTTCCAATTTTTTAGAGAAATGGGCTCGAACGTAATTGAAATAAATCGTGTCTGCAAGCATTTTTTAGAAACACCAATCACAAAAGGTCTTATCACGGTTTTCGCCGCCATCTTGATTTGTTGGCAAAGTGGTTCAAAATAGGAGAGTTTATATGGAAGTTCGGCGGTTTAAAAAAAAATTAATGTTGGGAGAGAGGAACTGAATGGCAAATTTTGAGCCACATACGAACAATTTGAATTTTTTGGTAGGTCGTTAGATGTTTTAACATAATTTTTCTTCATGTAAGAACTAATAATTTCGTTTTAAAAAACATCAACATAAACGCTTCAATACAAATTTTATCTTTAATGAAAACAAAGCACTCCATGAACATGGACAAATGAAAAAAAAATTATAAATGTTTGTTAGTCCTTCATTCTAAGGTAATGTAACCCATTCTACAACACATCAAATTGATAACAACTTGTAACTCTCATAAACCTATTCTTTATTATGATCTATTTTCAATAATTAATAATTTAAGTGTTAATAAAATAATTAACTAAGTGGAGTTTGTTTGTTATATATATATGAACACAGTATATGATTTCCAATAATAGTTGTTTGTCTTACCGAACAAACTTCAGTTGTGCGGCTTCGGTGTTACGAGGTCTTCTGTGCCAGGTTTACAGAGCTGCCGTATTTCTGAAATGGAACTTCTGGAAAATCAACAAACTCACGACAATAGCAGACACCAGGATTCGTACTGTCAAAACAAAAATGCTGGTAATTTTTGATATCTGAAAGCTTGCGAAAATAAGGAGATAAGAAAGAAATCCAATCATAAACGGGAGCTATAACATTCCCATTATGCAAGCCAGCAAGTTGCAAAATATTGACTCCAGAAACTGTCGACTTGTTAATAGTGTTCGCCAACTCAAAAAGAGAAGAAACAAATTCTTTAGAAATCGCCTGCTTCGAAAGACCAATACACCAATCTGGAGCAAACTTTGTATGACCAGCGACAGATATGAGTTGAGAATTGTTAAGTGTAGTTTACTAATTGTTCTCCAGGCATATTACCAAAGAAAGTAGTTATTCTTATTCTGACCAGTGCATGCAGTTGTCGGCATTCAAGTGAAAGTCCGTTTCTACAACACCATGGTTAAAAAAAAATAATGCATATAGCTTATTGTCGCATTAGCTTTCTTTCCGCTTGAAATAGCTTGGTCAATCAAGAAATTATTTTGCCATGGTAGTCCCTCACAACAAACGCCAAAAAAAGCGCATTTTGTGGGAGTTTTAAAGTAAACCGGTCAGGGTGTAAGGGATTAGATGGATAGTGCACCTGCTGCGCGTAATCATAAGAGCAGTGGACAGTTCCATTGAATGAGCATTTGGCATTTTTTTCATTTATGTCAAAGTTTCCTCATAAAAGAAGCTCTGCTAGAACGCGTGCAGCTTCTGCAAGCATGTCGTTAAAAAACACGTTCCCTCTGTGACTGAAACAGATGTTGCCGCTGTTCTCCCACAGGAGCAGTTTTCTCTTCTTCTGGGCGACTAGATGAGCATAGTATTTTATTGTTCTGTTGAAAAGTAAAGCATAAGTCGGTCATAGGTTTCATAAAAACAATGTAAGGAGTTAGTCTATTTCAGAGTTCACCAAATTTCGAGTAGCTAACAGGTTGTTTTCCCCCCTTTTCGGAGTCAACTTTGTACTGACGCCAGACGGAGGCCTTAGATTGTGATGACGGAACTGAGGAGACGCACATCTGCAGGTTTAAATCTTGGAACTCTTCTTGCTATTAAGCCCGAATTCTTCTGAGTTGTTGTTAATAAAACTTTTTATTACGCCAAACAGAAAAGCGCATCAGGAAAATGGTTTTAGAATCAAAGATTACTTTAAAAAATCGGTGTTTGAGCGTTTGAGTATTGCAGGAGATATGAATTTTCGTAAACGTTTTAGAGGACAGAAAACTTAGAAAGTGGAAGAACCAAAAGCAAATGAAGTGTTAGAAATATAAGCGAGGGAGCGTCTTCTTAAGCTTAACTTAAATCTGACCTTTTTATTATGCCAAACAGAAAAGGGCATCAGGAAAATGTTTTTTTTTTCGGATCTCAAATTTTATTAAAAACTGCAAAATTAGAGGATTAATCGTCAAGAAAGTCTAATAAGAAAAATCGAACACATTTTATGAGCCAGTTCGCTTAGAGTTGCTATGTTTTTATGCCCATCACTACCTTCAATCCGACGTGTCATGAACAAATGTATCAATATTTTTTTGAAAGAAATCTTCATAAATGATTTGCCAAGGACAAACTTAAATTTAGAATCTAATGTTTTATTTTAAAAATATTCCGAAGTTTAAAAAATCACTGCAATTAAACTTTGTATTTCCAGTGAAATTCACAACCCACTGCTTTTTTTGATTGACGTCATATTACTTGACTTTAGAAGACGTCAGTGTCGCATGCATAGATTTTCTTGTCTGGTTTTTAGTTGTTGCTGGCCGTCGTGTCTAAACTTCGGCCGGCACAGAGGACCAACTTACTCCTACAACAACGGTAGCACAAAGAGGCAAAACTGATTTGTGCATTTTACTATATTAATTAATCGCAAACAATAACCAGAACGCAAAAGGTTACCGCGTGGTTAAAACAAAAGATTTAAAAAGAATTGATATGCTATGTGACACAAGATTTCCTGGTAACTAATAATGCACAGTGTTAGTACAAAACCTTCTGAAAAAGGAATTCCGTATGATATAAGAAGAAGCGAATTTAAGAAATTGAAAAGGATTCTTAGTACTCATTTTGAAAAAAAGCGTCGATCATCATTCTGTTGCAGTTTTCCACTCGAGTTCTCTTGCTCATTGACAACAAGTTTATCGTCATCCAAAAAAGCTGCTAACATTGGTCACTGATAATGCACATTGTTAGTACTGAACCTGGAGATAAATGAAGAAGCGAATTTAAGAAATTGAGATGGATTCTTAGTACTCAATTTAGAATGGAACGTCGACATCATTCTGTTGTACTTTTGCAACTCAAGTTTATCATTGTCGAACAAAGCATGAAACACTGGTGATTGGTAATGCACAATGTTAGTACTGAACCCGGAGATATAAGAAGTAGTGAATTTAAGAAATAGAAATGGATTCTCATTATTAAAAAATGCGCAGAATAGAGATCTTTGATCTTCTTGTTCTTATAAGTATTATCGAACTTATACTTGGTCAAAACTAATCTCAAAGTCCTTTATAGTGGAGACCATGGAGACCCAGGCTCTTTGTAAATTGTTGTTAGCGTCGCTGCTATTCGACCTCTTTCCTTTCTTTCCAGTGGTACCGGCTAAATACATCCATAAGATGTAGACATCCAGCTCATGTTCCCAAACACTAACTATTAAAAAAAAAAACTATAAAAATTACAATATGCGTAAAGCTTCCACGGGAAACGGAAGTTCCATCTCTGGATTTTCTAAAGCGTAATAGTATCGAGTCATTAACAAACAGAAAACTCGTCTTTGTACTCTCATGCCAGTCTCGTCATAAATTAAAATTTCTTCGAGATGCTGATGGATCTGACAGCTCAGTTCCCATTCCCCATCAAAATCCAATAATATCTAAATATAAAATTTAAAAAAATCTAATTACAAAAACAGTGTCAGACATGTCAATTTGAAACCTGCACGGCAAAGGAACAATATACAGATCGTGGCGTGATAAATACATGATGAAGCTTATGAATCACCTGACAAAAGCAACATAAACATGTTTACGCTTGGTTTACTCTCTCACATACCTCCCCTTCTTCCATCATCACCCAATACAACACATCTTCCTCTACTACTCTCAACCCCGCATAGCCTACACATATGATTTCGTCTGAAGGAAACCACTAGGAACGATTAAAACATAAAATTAAATTCTCTCACAAAATTCAATATCATCATTAACACTATTTTGAATAATAGTCTTCCACGAAGTCCAATACAAAACAAAAGGTCAATTGTTTTCATTTTCCTCACACGCGGAAACTATTAAATAAAAAAAGTGACACAAAGTCCAATACAAAACAAAAGGTCGCATGTTTTCATTTTCCTCACACGCGGAAACAACTAAAATCACACAAATAAAATTTAATTACTATAGATAATGATGATGACCCAAACAAATAGTACTAAACGATGAAAAGGAGCCCTTTGAATACAACTGCAAGAAAAATAAAATAATTACCTATCGCATCGTACACTCGCCATTACAATTTAACTCATCCATAACATCCCCATACACTAGGCCATCATACACGGAACATAACCCAATGTG
>JAOTRI020090951.1:0-15686 GCA_028564885.2 Zoanthus sanctaehelenae
GGATGGCCAATGTTTAGCTTAATCCTTTAAAAGAAACCTAGTGGCCAATGGAGCCGGCGTTTATTTTTGGTTTCCGTAGTGCTAGGCTGACTCCCTTTGGATGACACACTAGTCCATCGCAGGTTAGCTTTCATCAGATGCTGGTTTACCTTCCCCAGAAGGATGGCCAATGTTTAGCTTAATCCTTTAAAAGAAACCTAGTGGCCAATGGAGCCGGCGTTTATTTTTGGTTTCCGTTGTGCTAGGCTGACTCCCCCTGGATGACACACTAGTCCAACGCAGGTTAGCTTTCATCAGACGCTGGTACTCATTTAGCTACTCGGGAAGGATGGCTAATGTTTAGCTAAATCCTTTTGGAGCCTACTAGCCCATGGGGCAGCGATTATCTCCAATCTGTATAGTGTTAAACGGATAAGAGCCTTTGACTCCCCCTGGACGGGAAACACTAATCAATCGTAGGTTAGCTCCCATCAGACGCCGGCACTCATTCATCTATCCCGAAAGGAAGGAATTCTTAAGTGACTTTGGCGGATAAGAGGGTCACACAAATATTCGAATCTCGGGAAAGTGCCGGGATCGAATTGGAGACCTTGTGGTTGGAAAGCAGAGATCTTACCAACTGCGTGCACATTTGTTTGGTCGCTAACAGTTTTCTTTTTGTTCACCAGAGCCGAAATCGAGGCTAAACGGGAACAGGAAGAAGCTCGGCAACAAATTGCGTACGAAAGACATTTGGAAAACGAAAGAAGAAGAGAAGAGAGAAGGCAAAAACGGGAGGAAATTAGAAAAAAATATGATCTAGCGATTCCCGGCACCTCAGCCACTTTAAACCAAGAACGGACCAATAAAGTGCGTTATAAAAGCCAAGGAAGGCATCGCGACCGTTTGTTAGAACCAAATAAAAGAGCTGGGTACGACAGTGTTCACTGGTAGAAAATCAATGACGTCATGCACGTTCTTTTGATTGTTCTTGGAGGTTAGGCGCTCGTTTTTTGCAAAAGACGTTATGCCATAGAACACTATTTTAAGTGGAAGTGTGGAGATAACTCGTTAAGCACCGCGCCAACTGTTTCAACATTTGCTTCAACATCCATTCGATTTTATCGATTGCTGTTTGCGAATGATGAACGAGGCTAAAGAACTTGATGGGCAAATGATTTCAACAAAAATGCATGAGAAGTCTGGTATCTAGTACCATGTAGGCTCCAAACTCCGGCCGAGCTCAGCTATATTCAACTTAATCTCATATTTGATAAAATTCAATGTTGATGTTTAGTTCAAAGACAATAGTAGATAGAATGGCTACCCTCACGTGTGCAGGAAAAAATTACCTTCATTCTTCCCATTCCTGCACACGTGAGGGTAGCCATTCTATCACAACCTGGTGTCTGGTTTTTATTGCATCTAGCGAGGAGACAAATCTCCTTTGTCCACGTGTCTTGCACTTTTATGGGCTGATAGCCCATAAGTTTAGACCGTTTGCCCTTGTGATCTACAGTGCCAGAATTATTGAATGGTCGGCATTACTACTGCACAATCCAGGGAATAGTCTCCTGAAAGGAAAGAAATAACACAGTTGCATGATGACAGTTTCATTTGTGTTAAAATATAACTTTAATTTGCATGCTATAAGTACTAGTATGCTCAAAGTCGCTGTGTGCAAAAAATAACCACGAATGTGAACAAAAATTTCCCACATCGCCGCCTTGAACTGTACAATCAAATTTAACGTATGTAGTATGCTGTTTTACTAAAAACATCAGTTTCTTTCTGTTAATTAGAGTACCGATATTAATTGACATAAAAGCCGCCATTTTGATTTTTTCTCAAATGCCGAACCAACAAAATGATGCAAAAATGCCTATAAAAACTATTTAAAAACTAGCTCATTACTTAGCTAATACTAAGATAACTTTCAGTCACAAAAGACACGGCCAGCTCTGTAAAAAATAATAAAACTAATTCAATTTTACCTGAAATCTGAAGATGATCGAGAGGTTAACTGTGCGGTGCTAACAGTAGTTGGTGTTGGCGAGTTGTTCTTCGCGAGAGCATCACCAGCTGTGGACGCTGGTGATGCCTCTAGTTCTGCTAAACAATCTCGTAAAATTTGAGTAGTCCTACGCAGAGCAGAATTCTGTAGGTTATTTTGATATTCAGCGCTAGCCATTTTGTTTCAACGTTTGCCCAACACAAGGTAATTACACAGGGAGCCCAACACTTAATCAAAACTGAATTCTACCCCTCCCCCCTTATATCATTTTGTTTCAAATCGCATGCGGCATATCGCATGAGGTACGGCATATCGCATTAGGTACAGCATATCGCATGAGGTACGGCATATCGCATGAGGTACGATATATCGCATGAGGTACGGCATATCGCATGAGGTACGGCATATCGCATGAGGTACGGCATATCGCATGAGGTACGACATATCGCATGAGGTACGATATATCGCATTCGTTCAGTCGGCATATTTCGAATAATGGAGTAAGGTACGATATTTGATGTGCGATGGCATGATATATATTGCACAGAAGTACGACACATTAATCAGTTCTAAAAGTTTAATTGCATTTTTGTCGTTATTCCCCCTCCATACAAATCTATCTTTTTACTTGCAGCATTTGAAGTCTGTAAACGAAGAATCATTTGCCTAAGTGGCCTTCCAGGAATGCCGCATCACCTGACAAACGAAGAAAAAACGTTTTACATGAACTCGGTTATACCCTTTGAGAACGCTAATATGGTGAGTCAAATTAGTATATAAGAAAAATTAAACAATCTTTCATTTCTTCACCCAGCAGCTAATTGGAACACTTTAGCCCATTTATGAACCAAAATCTCAACTGTACATAAATTGACTTATCGACCAAGCTTTTGCACTCATAATTAGCAAAGAGTGAACCACGCGATTTGAACGCTTTAAATGATCGAGGATAAACAAACGATTTTTCTCGGATATACATTATGCAGAAATTCACTTCCTTCCTTTGGCTTTGCTTGAACTTAATGCCATAAATGCAAAAACAAAACACAACTCATAAAGAATGATGGATTAACTAACACATGATTGAAAACTATGTCATATTCAAAAAGTTTTTAATATCGAAGTCCGGGATCTTTTTAACTACCAAGACCAAAAAACATTTTAGGTGAGAATGATTTAAATACAAAATACAACGATATATTATTGCTTAAACTTTATAAGAATGATCCGTTTCCGCATCATCATTATAAACATTAACTGTATTGCATTTATTTTCGTCGCACCAGTTTCCATCAGCTTCACCTTAATCAGTTATAAAACAACATTTTATTCATATGACAAACATAATGAAAAACAAAAGCAAAATCAAAAGTTTAATACAGTAGAAACTACAAATCAATTGAATTTATCAAAAAACATACAATTTCCAGGTTCGAGCCACTGGTGGTCTCTTAAAGTACATAGAAAAGAAAAGAGTAGGCATGGAGCTTGAGGATCCAGATATCCAAGTTCCTGTCCTAGCTCTAAAAACCTTCTCTCTGTAAGTATATGACATTTATTTAACTTAAATATCATAAATGTAACACTGTCGGCGTTTCCATTATGTAGTAAAAGAAAAAAAAATTAAGATAATGATGTTTCCCCGGGACTTGAATCCTTCGTCGGGATGAATGCATGCAAAGACGATAAATAAAAAAGTGGTTTGATAGAGAAATAGGATAAGTATGTAGAAAATAGAAGAAAATAAAAGAATATAGGCATGTAAAAAATGAAATGTTAAAAAGACTGAAAAAAAATTTGGGACAATAAATACTTATCAGAAAGTGAAGCGTTCATTTATCCCGTGGGGACTGAGTGTGCCCAGAGCGATAATAGTTATACCGCAGTTGATGACAGAAAGACCGAATGCAACAAAATTAGACAATGGATGACCAAAAGAAATGGCGAGAAAAATGCTTAGATAGATCATGCTTTATCATAAAGGTGAGTTTCCGATACGATCAACTAAACGACGTCCAGTTTCCCTGATGTATGAGGCCCGCGTAACAGTTCGTAATGTACAGGTTTTTGCCAGAATCTACAAGCATTCGGACAACCAGCTTCATGCACCCAAGTAACAACAAAGCAAGTAACTAGGGCAACCGTGTACAGATACTTTGTCCTTGTTAGTACTCATCAGCACGGTATAGCTCTTCAGCTACAAGGGAGAGCTCAGAGAATTCATTTAACGCAACCTCCCACCGCATCGGCATATAAGGTAGGCAGTCGGAGCCCTAGGGATACGTTACTGGAAACTTTAAAATTTTCATCGAGAAGATGCGAGGTTTGTCGTTACTTGGAGGTGAACAGTCAGTTTGAGGGCTCACATGAAGATAGGAAATATTCAATTAACTACCACCTTGATTGTAACTCTAGCAATGTGGTTTATCTCATCACTTGCCAGAAATGTTCCTTGCATTATGTGGGCTCCGCAGTGACAAAGTTTAGATTGCGATTTAATAAATACAATTCTTGAATCAGACGCCGCGAGAGAATGGGACCGGCTGAGAAAGAAAAGGATGACGTGTTATATCAGCATTTTTAGATCGAGGGGCACAATGGACTCAGTGATATGAGAATTAAGTTAATTGACCGCGTGAATGGTGAAGAGCAGCTGAAAGAGAAAGAGGGTCAAAGGGCGTATAGACTAAACACTCTGGATCCACATGGACTTAATGACAATGGTTTTTTTAATACAGAATAGGCGTTCTAGACGTACGTAAACAGTTGTGAAATAAAGTAGCGCGTGCGTGTCGGAGAGTTAATAAGTTTTAAGAGCGTGCGCGCGGCTGTAAAATTTTAAACATGTAAGAATAGTATGACGAAGACTCCTGTACGGGGTCAAAATATAGGTGTGAAAAAAAACATAATCGTTTGTTTTCATTTGTGATGACTATATATATATGCATGTACATTCTTGTTATTTAACAATTATTCTATATAAGGCGTTGAATATGAGATAGTAAACAGCCGGCCAACGAGGCGCTACCGTTGGCAATAGTCACATCAGCAACCAGAACATACTCATACAAGTAATAATGTGGAACAAAATAAATAAACACGAGACAATGTGCCGGTATACGTTGGATCAATTAGTTGATTGAATTGGGCTCACAAAATATAAAATATAAATGAAAAAGAATAGCCAATAACAACATAGATTTTAAATTTTATAACACGTTATTTCGGCTAGCCATACTACTTTTACTCGCCCTCGTTTTCTACGAGCAATAGGCAACTCGGCTGCACCTCGTTGACTATTTGCTTGTAGAAAACTCGGGCCCGTAGTCAAATTGTTAAATAATATGAGCAAGTATTTGTAGATTTCATACAATAATTTTATGTTGTTATTGTCGACTTTAGTCATTGCCTCTAACTGTACTTATTTTGAAATAACGTTTGAAGGAATCACTATTATTGGATTAGAATTCTATCGCTACCTTATAGAGAAACCCTGGACGCAAAAGCTGTGTTGTATTTTAGGTCTGAACTGCTGATTATTGACAGTAATACTTATAGGTAAGCACATTTTATTATTATTCATAAAATAAAGCTGATAGGACGCGCTCTCTGATTGGCTGTGCAGACTTGTTTTAATTCAGTGTGGTTTTATCAGTTTTTACTAGTGATCTCTAGCAATAGCTTATTTTAAAAAAGAAATAAAAAAACTCGCCCTGCTTGCTCAGTTCAGTTATAGAACCATGTACTTGTGAATTTTAAGCTCACTCAAGAAGTGCGAGAAAAACTCGACTGCGGCTCGTTTTTCTCTCAGCACTTTTTTCGTGAACTTAAAATTCACGCGTGGTTCTTTCTCTGTACAGAGTGCGCGGGTTCGTTTTTTATTTCTATAATAAGTTATAAGAAAGTAAAAACAACCAAATTGTTCTAGTTCTCAGTGGAAATTGAGAGAGAAGTAACTAGATTTGAACAAAGGGTAATGAATTTCCATTACGTATATACGTTAGTAGAATCGCAATTAAACTATTAACTAATATATAGGACAGCCCCTAAAGGTTCAGACAGCTGTCCATATAAGGCTGCTAGCAATCAGTTTCACGATTGCTATGGTAGTTTAACCCTTTTCCAACTACACCGCCTTCACTGACCACTATTGGAATACTTACTAAGTTAGCAAATTCAATCTTTGTTAAACAAAAAAAACATGTTTCGACTTTGGTTTAAAGCAAACTTAAGTAATTTCTTTAAGTTTGGAAGGCAAGTGATGCAAGAATAAACTGTCATTTCTGCACAAAGTTCTCTAGTTGAAGTGCAAAAATTGACAAAAATACCGTTTTGCGTCGTTTTTGGACCGGGAAAATCAACGATGTTTTGCCTTAAATTTTTTGATGAAATTTTTATTCCCAGCAAACAAAACAGCTTTCACAACAGAATTCAAACCTAGTACTGAGATATAGTGAAGTTTTTTAGCATTTTTCCAGTTTACGGATAGAGCTAAGGCCGTTTCTTTGTGTCAATCTTGCCCCAACGTGTTTCCAGCCATTTGCACGACCCAAATGCATTCTGGGATACCCCGAAAGTTTTGACAAGGACAGACAGCATTTCCTGCACTAATCATTTTTAAGTGTAGAGCCTCCACGGAGTTCTGCCAAAATTTTATGCCTGTAGTGTTCCTTAGTCGTCAAGGCTTCCAAAAAATGCATTGGCAGCTCAGTGAATTTGACTCTCTTCGAGCTTCAAAGCCAACTTCTTTTGGCGCCTTTGGAAACCCAACGAGTAGAAATATGCCGTAAAAATTGCTAAAAAGTGTGACACCTCGTTGGTGTCTTTCATCAAGTAAGCTCAAATGCTACCTTCAAGCTTCATGATGCTATCCAGTAGTGAATAGGACAAAAAAAGGCTTTTAACGGCGGTTACAGCAGCGACAAGACACTTCAATGACGCCATCGCCTCACAAACTAAAAACACAATCCCTGGGTACTACACAACGTGGGATGTTTCCATGCCTAATATGGATTAGCGAAAGTCAATTGATTGTTTTTATACAAAAAATTGTTCAAAATGGCAAAACCTCCCAGTAGTCAAAGGGTTAATCCAAAAACAAACAAATATGACAGGCCATATTTGGGTGAATCAAGCTAATAGCGGAGTGAGTGAGTGAGTGAGTGACAAATTCGACCCCTCACAATATGCCATCCATTGCACATGTGTGCAATCGGATGACATAAAAATGGCATTGGCAAATGTTGAAACACAATAATACTAGTACTGTACAGTATCTTCATGCCAATGAGTTAAGCTTTTTGTTGCTCATTATTTAGAAAATTGGATTATTATTATTTTTATTGTAAGTGGTAAAACCTTTCTGTACTTGTTACTTAGGGAATCAGCTTGAAGCCACTTTATACCCAAGTTGATACCAAACATGTGGCAGATGACATTCCTGGAAAATATCCATATACTCGTGGACCATACCCAACCATGTATACTAATCGTCCATGGACAATAAGACAGGTGTGTTCCATTTACAGACCATTCTTTGAATAATTACAGGTTTGGACACAAATTGTTTCTAAACTTATAAGTCAGTGATAAAGTTTGTGTTGAAAGGATTTTGCTGGTGCCTTCACCCTTTCACTCCCAATCAGCTATCGACATTCAATTTCTCCTTATATAACAAATACAAAATAAGACATTTTGTGGCGAGAAAATGAGAATTGATCAAACAAAGCAAACTACTGAAGATTAAAAGTTAAATTCTCTCGAACTTATTCAATGAAAAGTATGGCCTCAAGTTGGGAGAACTTAATAATTAAACTGTTAGTGAAAGGGTTAATCTCAGGCTGTCCAAAATTGCGGTAACGAAACGAGCGTTACAGCCGTGTTACCGCAAAATAGTTTTACGGTAACGAGATATCATTACCCCAAACGAAATATCGTTATCCTGCAACCAAGAACTGGTAACATATTAAAAGAAAACACTTGGCTACTATTTGCGCATAATAATTTTCTAATAGAATGATTAAAAAAGTCCTTATTTTGTTTATATAAACTTAGTTGACAGTCTGGTTTCTTCGTTGAACCGGTAGAATGTGCAATATAGTATCCAGGCTCTTTCAGTCTCACATGTCATGTGTCACGTTTGAGAACCAGGTTTTAAAACCTTTGACATGACATGTACGCTAAGTAACTTCCAGTGTAAATTCAGCCATGTGCCATGGCTGAGCAACATAGCGTATCACTAAAAAGTTTTACCAAATGGCCCTTTAAGGACGATTTTGAAATTAGAGTAGAGCAAGGGCAGGTTGTTTGGGCAAAATGTAAGTTCTGCTCAGTAATTCTTCGGGAAACATATATTAATGAAGCAAAGAGAAGAGGCTTAAAAGGAAAGGCATTAAGCGGCACTGTCAGTTATTCTGATGGCGTCACTTATATTCATAGAAAATGTTAGTAACTGATATTGAATATATACATTTATAATACGGCAACACTCCAATGCCCCGTGTAAGTATCATTTTGTTAAAAGGACCGCCGACGGAAGTTGTCTCTTCAATTGGACTGCTTCAGTAGATGACTAAAATTAAATGACTAGAATTCTAGAAACAAGAAAAGTAAATAGTATAAAATCAATAACTAAATTACCAAGCGAGATCATTTGAGTTGTTCAAGTCAAGACACACAAAGATGTTATAAACTACATTAACTTCAGGTAAGGCTTAATCTTGGAGCATTGATTTTCTATCCTAAAGCACTTGTTGTCGCAAAGTTTTTTTTATATTGTAAGTCGTATATGTCTGCGGTAATGGTGGCGTAAACGCATTTATCTAAACACAGATCTGCGTAAACGAAACTTTGTTTATGTCAACACAATATGGCAGTAACAAAATTTCATTAATGCTTCATTCAGTTTTGGACAGCCTGTACTGTATGCCGGCTATCTGAAGTCATGTGTAATCAAAAAGATTTTTCAAGTCTTTGAGGAATTACTTTTACTGATAAGAGATAATGCCCTTGCTTTTTAACTAGAAATTCATCACAGAAATAATAAAATTCACTAATTATAAATGATTTTCTTATCTGAACATTTTTCTTCACAGTATGAATGCTCTTGATAATTTATACAAGAAAAATAATGCAAATTCAAAGAAAGAAATTTTGGAAAACAGAAGAAAGAAACTATCAGACATGTTGCTTTCAGAAAAGAAAGCTCTAGAGGTATGCTGTGAATTAATTCATGTGGTACCATATATCAATCATTATCTATCGTTTGAACCAGGCTGAAAGAAGTAAAACATAAAGTCAAGACAAAAAATTGACAACTATATTGTGTTACAAATTCAGTTTGTTAAATTGTAATTTTTTGAGAAAAATACACTTTTTTTAATATTTAGAGACAAAGTTAAGAATGGTGAGACTCAGATCATCAGAAAAATAAGAACAAAATTTAATTAAAAACAATTTGAGGCTGAAATGAAAATTAAAAAAAATTTTAAAAATAGAAAAAATTATAGCAAAATGAGCTAAAAAGAAATTTTAATAGCAAAATAAGCATGCACTTGCACTTGAGCAGTCATCACTCTGAGTATCACACATTAAATAAATTTTGTTACCTTATTATTTCAATACAAGTATCCTCCAACTGTAACAACAATAAATTGTAGTTAAGAACAAAGTATGTAAGTACAATGTGAGCCTCAAATTGTTGAAAAAATTAGAACATTCAAGCCTAGGCAAAATTTTACTGGTTCTTAATAAAAATGGGCAGATGTGGTTGGCAAAGTTGGTAAGATACCCCAACATCTCAAGTTTGATCCCCAGCACTGTACTGAGACTCGAATATTTAGTCCAGGAGCATGTGTACTCCCGTGGGCAAATCGTGAAGAAAGCAAGCAACTAGGCTACATATGTTCAGGTGACCTAAAAGAACAAGAAAAGTGATGTTGCCACTTATGCAAACCGCATGGAGGAGTTTTAAGGGATGTTTTAAAAAATGAAGTTAAAATCCCAGCATGGGAACGAGGCTGGGGGTAAAAGCGTCTCATATCGTTGAAAAACACAATGTTAACCTCGCCATATTATCAGAATTTGTCACGAATGTGGTTAATGTACAACCTAATCTAGAACTCTCTGGTCAAGTGACTACTTTGACATGAAAACGAGGCTCAAAATAGGCAATTTGAATGTTATAATGAGTTAAAATTGAGAAATCGCGCTAAAAATATTCACTTGTTGAAAAAGTAAAGAATGACAAAATATGTCTTATTTTGTTGGAAAACCGAGGAATATTGCGCATTCTTCTCGTTTTTGTAAAGGCATTTTCTATCATTGGAGCTTAGAAAAACTACAGGGAACCCCCGAGGGAAGCATATTGTTTTAATTAGTATGAAAAATAGTACCTACATTTTACGCGAAGATTTTTTTATTGGAGCTGATACCTGATATGAATACTTGCACTTTACACATGTTTTAATTTAAAACACTCTTGTTACAGCAGTTAAACTTTAGCTTTCATTTGTTAACAACATTACAATACCAATAAGCTGATACCTGACATGAATTCTTGCATCTTATGAATGTTTGGAAATGACAGACTCTCAGGGAACTAAGCTTCACCATTGAGTCCCTCTCGGTAACGCAGCAGCGCATTAACTCTGAAATCTTATATTATTAAATTTTATAATGTATTTTAATATATTTTACGCAATCAAAAACTTTTTGAAGTATTTAAATTTTAGACTGTAGATTAACTATTTATTATTATTAGTAGTTATTATTATTATTATATTATATCATTTTATTTAGCTACACTGTTTTCTTTTTAGGCACGGCCCCACAAGCTGTACAGCTTTTATTGTTACCGTGGATAGATAAAATTATTATTATTATATTATTAAAAGACTCTTGTTACAGCAGTTAAATATTTAAACTATATCTTTCAGTTGTTAACAACATTACAATGCCAATAAGGTATTATGTGATGAAAGCAGTTTTCAAATCACTAACAATCCTCAAATGAGCTTGCCATCCACATCGTCATCAGTATCAGACATGTATTCATTGTTAGCTTCATCATCATCTTCATCATCGTTATCAACACTGTCGTCTTCTGGCATATTCTTGCAACCTTCGCCCGTGTGAGAACAGCCACAGAGATCCGTGCAGTTCAGTCCAGCCTTCCTGCACTGATAGCACTTGGTGGTGCACTTTTCCTTGACACATTTGCGCTTAACAAGGTGAATGATGGCTTCGGGTGCTGGGAGGAGTGTTGTCGTAATAGGAACCATTTCTTCTCTTCCTCTTTCCATTCCCAGCCAAAGTCTATTGGTGATGGCAATGATGGATTGGGGGTTCTATCATTATTCCATACAAGTAGCTGATAGTGTGAACGAAGAATTGCCTGGTTCAACGCTACTAATGTGGGGAGAAACCGCCCTGATTTGCCTTGCTTCTTAGTGAACAGCCACCATCTCAATGCCTTAATAGTGGAGGTGTTGGTGTTGGGAACAAAAAACTGAAGGACGAGCCTTTCAACTGCTTTTTGGGACTCACTACTTGGTAAATCACTTGTTCCGAGCTGCGATAATGCACTGATTGCATCTTCACTTGCTTCTTCGAAAACATTCCAGCACGTAGATTTCCCCTTGTTCGAGAATGAGCCTGTGTTATCTGCTCCTGTCAAGGCATGGAATGCCGGTAGTGCTGCCGTCTTCAAATGGCCAAGCGCACGAATGATTGGCTGCAAATTAATCTCGCGATAGTTCTGACCTTCTGAGCCGGTTACGAACAGTGTATGCTGACAGAGATCGGCATATCGCCTTAGACTAAAATAAAGACATCTGTGTTCGGGAAATGAATTCTGAATTCAGTTGCTCCACTGGCTGTAGCATCCAGGGCATGCAGGACAATTTTGGTGTCTGCTTTCTCTTGATCACTTTTCAAAAATGACATGTCTTTCTTGTTTCCCTTACTTTCACGGCCATAAACTACCACTACATGTGTTCCATTTCGCTCTGCGTGCTCGATGGTCCTTTCTGCCAAGTACTCGGTCAGCTTCTGCATTGAGACCTAGGCGATATGTGTGGTGGACGTTACACGGTAAGAGACTGAATCATGGTTTTCTAGTCTCTTCTTGCGAGTAGCTGCTTTCAGGGAGGACGGGAGATCATAGCGATCAAAGATGAGGTGTATTTCGTCATTGTCTCCATACTTCTCAAAGATACGGCATGCGAAGTGACCTGCAAGTTGTGAGCAGCTCTTTATCCAATCTGGATTGTCTAAGGATTGCACTTCAGCCATTGCATCAATGATGCAAACTTGTATTCTTTCCCCTTGACTCGTAGCATCTTGACTTACAGCCCTGCAATCATCAGTTTTGGCTAGAAGCTTCTCTAGAATAGACATCAGCACACTCTTGCCTTGGCAGTGCAACATCTCTCCATCAGTAGCGAACATCGATCTCGGAACCACTGTAAATTCGTATGTTCCAACTGCTTCTTGGATGTCAATCTTTGGTCGGCTTTTACTGATCACCATCATGCGTGGAAATCGGTTTCTGTCCTCTTGTAACTCCTGAATCTGGCCGTTACTACACACCTTGATCATCTTCGTTCTCATGCATGGTTTTTCAAGTCTGAAGTTTTCTTTTCTTCATCGGAGACCAGAGATTGATTTCTCCTGACTGGATGCGATCTTTCACAAACTTCTCTAACAGATTCTTGCCAATCTCACACTGTTCCAAAAGATTCTCTTTTACTTTGCTTGGCGTTACAACCTTTGTGACAATATTAAAGAGGTCGTTGCTCTGCTCAGTGAATGGAATCGTGAAATTTTTCAGTGTAGTTACCAACTTCTCTAGGTTTTTTTCTTCACGAGAAATTACTGACGCTAATAAGGTGTGATGATGATTACCTTCTTTCGCCTGAGTGGTCCCAAACATTTCTTTGGCATCTTCAGACGGACGGGCAAGCTCCGGGGCAATGAGGAAAAATTTGGTACGGGAATGTTGATTGAGGGTGATACCAACTAGTCCTCCAGAGACTTTTATCAAGCCATTTACTTGCTCCAGGGCGTGGTCTGCACCCAAAGCACACAATGGCACTTGTGGGTTCTTGTTAACAAGAGCTCTTCAAAGATGTCAGGATCGAACTCTGGTAACATCTGCATTTCCGCAAGATAGAGTGGAATCATTCTGGCGTAATTGGTGCGATCATGGGCAAAGAACTACTTTGTAAACATTTGCAGCGATGTTAGATGAAGCCGCCAGTCCCCTGTACGTACGGCTCTGATGAAAAGCAGTATCTCCATTATCATCCTCATGCAGCATCGGAACACCCGGATTTCAGGAACCTGGCTATTATCTTCTTCGAAGATCTTCATTTTTTCGATGACATCTAGAGACTCCAATATTTCTAGCATTCTGGCACTGACTCTTTCAACTTCTTCCTTGTAGCCCGTGTCACATACCTCTCCAAGCTGCTTTGCACATTCTTCTGTTTAACCAAACTCTATGATTACTTTTTGATTCACTAACTACAACCGAAGATCCTCTTCTTTCTTAGGTTGTCATAATGGCAAGTACACCTTGTAAAACTGAGTACTACGGGAAAATTTTTGTTTGTCGCTACAGTTTGGAACCCGTTCCCTAAGAGTTCAAGGAATGCGCAGTCTTTAGAGTCTTTTAAGAAACAGCTAAGGAAGCACTTGCATCAACATGACTGATAAATAATAAAGCAAGATGTTTACACTTTTAATTTTTTATATATTGTTTTATAACTTTTTAATATTTTTAAAATATCGAATTATTTATATTAGAATTTTTAGTCACGGATCCATAAAACACCCATTCCAAGATAAGCGTTGCCATTAGGGTTTTAAAAACGGTGAAATGTGAAAGTTACCATTTTAAAGAAAGAATGTTTTTCCTTGATTCAACGAAAACCAAATTTTGAGATCCCGAAAATTTTTTTATGTAATCTTCAATCTTCAAAAAGTTATACGGATTAATCTTAACCCTGTTTTACTTGATGGTTAATGTTTGGAATAAATACAGAAAATAAGCAAAAAAATTCTAACAAATTGTCTTTTTTCACCGTTCTTGGTTTTTTTGTCTCTCGTTTGGAGCAAACCAATAAACAACAAAAGCGCATTTCCGAAACTACACTTAGAAGACATATCAAAGTCACAACTTTTAGGGTTTTATTTGCCATTTTACTAAAATATTTTTAAGATCATTGCACCATCAACCAAAGTTTATCGGTACAACGCTCCAACAGTGCGTATTGGTTACTGCAGCCTTCAAAATTGTTGCAAGATTCCTTAAAATTTAATTCATTTTAACATTTTGCTGTATGATTTGTAATGTATGACAAACTTTGAATATCTCTAGTAACGCAAATAGGTAACGGAGGTTACCTAAATATGAAATACAATAATTTAACCTATTTTACCATTATAACAAGAAATACTTAAGACACATTGTATAACTGAAAGTAACAGTATAAGCTGGGTAATTCAGGTTTATGCGTTCTTTCGTAGAATAATACAATCAGCTGATTGCATGACTAAATCAATCGTTATATAATGAATTAATTCATTCGACAATTTATAGGAATACCGTTATACACCTAATTTTGATTAATAAGGTTTATACAATTATTTGATGCGCTTAGCCAGTAAAAAAAACAACAAAAAACTAAAAGATATGTCATCCATTTTGTCTTTGATGCATATTTCAATGAATGAAACAAATTAATTTCGGTAACGGAGGTTACAGTTTTTGGAAATATTATAAACTACGAGTTATTCACGCGCCTTAAATATTTTGTTGACCATTTCTAATGTTTCCTGGGCAACGCTTAGTGTTCTTCGTGTTTTTCCAAATGGTGTTTGGGGCTCGATTATAGCAAGGAGGTCTTCAAGTGGTATCCACAACTCGTCTGCATGCTTTTAAAGGCTACTTGAATGAATTTGGGTGTTTTGTTGAGGACGTCAAGAGAGTGATATAAAAGGTGTGGTCTTCGTCGTCAACTTCTAAGACTTTTCCAACGTACCACAGTTTATCGTAAACGGCTACCACCCATTCATCAACGTTGGCCTTCACTGACTCATTTGCAGCTGATTCAAACTCCTTCAGGAAGTTCTTCTGCCACCCACAGGTTTCGTTTGCAATAAACTTGCCACTAGAAAAGTAACCGGTGCATAAGCAGGATGTTTCTTTCACTGCTATTTCACTTTCTCGTTCTGTTGAGAATATTGCATGCACTTTCATTGTCCCGGGAGCGGTTACAAACTCCCCAAAATTATTGATGTCGGACTTTGCCTAGGCACATTGAACGCTTGAGACGTACTTGCATGTACGATATGACGCTACTTGATTGGTACTGTTCAGCCCATGCAAAGAAGCCTTCTGCGTTCTCAATCTTGGCCTTTCCTTGCTTGTTAGCGTCATCAGCCATACGTTTGGCAGTACCTCCTATGCCGTCACATAGCCCTTTGCCATGCCCCACTTCGAAATAATTCCATGAGGCTGACACTGCAAATTCTCTCTTTCATGTGATTCGCAATGATGTAAAAAATGGTCTTTTTGCGATATTGTGATGTAGGACTGTCACTATAATAGTGGACGTGTAGTAGTTCTTCTGGGCAGATTTGCTTGATGTCAGGCATTATATCTTTTATGATGGCGTAGACTGTACTG
>JAOTRI020090962.1:0-15684 GCA_028564885.2 Zoanthus sanctaehelenae
TGTGTGGGTTCTTTTAAGTCCCTCGACAGAGTGATCAAGAGACTGGACCTACGGTTTAACGTCCTTATCCGAGAAGATGCCAAATTCTAACCATTTGCAGATGTTAGAGCAAAGACAGCACTTTCTCAATTATTTTAAGGCCTTGAGTGGTGGTCGGCCGGGAAATGAACCCGAAACCTTCCGCATAATAGACTGGCGCCTTAACAACTGAGCTAACCAGGCGGTTAGCCCAGTTGGTAAGGCGAATTAGCCACAGAAATAAAAAATAGCTTGTCTAATTTGTGTGAGTTCAAAATCTCAACGTGCTTCCAGCATTCTCGAACGAAGGCACGTTTTAATACGTCTGGCTGTCGTGAAAGACCTCTCTCCCGTCGCAGGGTTGACGTTAATCAACTTACAAACAGCAATGACTTTGTCCATAAACTGTCACTCATTTGGTTGCAAACCTTTGACTTTCGTTAAATATCATCAAAACATTATAAAGGAACCTCCCTCACAACCACATGAAATGTACTTAATTGAGCAACAAGGGAGCTGATATTGACATCGCCATTGTTCTTTGATGCCAAGTCACCAACGTCTTTGGAAGTATTTTCTACATTAGCGGTTTTGAGAGGCAGTTGTTTCAGGCTTGCATATACATTTTGAATGCTGTTTGATTTAATCGTTCCTTTATTTATGATGTTAGAAGATCCATGGCTCAAAGTATAGCTTCCAGTATGTCGTAGCGTAAAGGTCCGGGGTCGTTTTCTTGGTACTTGATAAAGGCGGTGTCTTGAACAGAGTTTCGCTACTGATAGTTTCTAATGTCTGTACAGTGAGATAGGCAAGATTCTGACTTACAGCAGCTGAACGACTTGAAATAAACTACACGTATTTGACTTTATGAAAAATTTAGACGCTCTATATCAATAAATATATCTATCCTTTTTTTTTTCAACTTTTTGATGATGTTTTTGTTTTTAAACAAAATGTAAAACTACTTTCAATGACTGTTAGTCATTCTGCTTATTCATTCATGAAATTAATCCTTGTAAAATTCTATTAAATCGCCGTAACTTGATTAACATCTGTGTAAATTATAACTTTAGCAATACTTGTAAAGGTTCAACTCATGCATATAAAGTTTATTCCATGTTCTATCGGAAAGATAAAAAAGGCAGAAAAGAATTTAATTGAAGGTAAAAAGTCGTGAAAGATTGCAAAAAACAAATCAAGTTAGCTGACCGTTTTGAGTGTGGATGGGCTACACTAGCCCAATACTTAACCGATGACCTTGCTGATGGAGCCAATGACGAAAAGAGAATTTGAAAGGCCAAAAAAGCTGCCGAGAAGAAATTCGAGAACGGAAAGCGACTAAAGCTAAAAATATTTCTTCTCTCAAAACCAACCAGCTACTGGAATTCTGCCTCAGTTATATGTTGGCTAATAGTCTTGGTAGAATTAGTAGAAGTACTTATAAGTATTTGTGTGGCAGTCGAGTCGAACTTCAGTTTAACAGGTTTTAAAACTTCAACCAGCCCTTACCCTTTCGAAGAGGCGGCGTCTGCTCTGCCTATGGCTCAGAAGGCGAGATTCCTGTCCCTTTATTAACTAGTGGACTGCAAGAAAACTGACAGATAAGTCAAATATTGAATTTAAACAGTTAAATTCCCCTGATAGATTCAAAGTTGGTTCTTTAAGGAAATATGTTAAGTTTTGAACGTAGACAACGAATGCTTCTCAGTTATGGTATTTCCTTTTTTTCCTAATGGATCTAGATGAGGTGGTTTCTGATCTCCCCAAACGTGGCTGTATTTGTCAAGTAAAACAGTTTTTGAACGTTATCAGTCTGGTAATTATTTCTCTACATATGATTTAAAATCTTTAAAAGGTATTCAAAACCTTCACCCTTCCAGGAAAATCCAAGCCAGCAAAGCTTCCCAAGATAGATCAACACATCAGTACCAAGCTTCAAGTTAGACAAGATCAGCAAAAGCACTACTATGCCAGATCTCCTAAAGTATTCCCACAACTCCGAACAGGAAATATGTCTGTGTTTTCAACCTACACAATAAGAAGTGAGAATCAGGTGTTGTCATGAATGGAGTACAAACACCCAACTCCTATGCTGTTAATATCTTAACCTGAAGTATCCTCATGCGTGACCACCAACATTTGCTCACAACAGAACCTGCTACAATTACCCCTGACACAGACACCCTTGCCGTCGATAGTGACCTTGAACTGTCAACACCCAAAACAATCCAACAGAAGAATCTAAATTTGTTAAACCAAGTGAGGTACAACCCAAACCTCTACGACGCTCTACGAGCACTGTCAGCCTCCCAAAGAGGTTGCACTTATAAGCATTATTGTTTAGAACAAATATCAAAAAAGAGTCTGCTTCTTATATAGCTGTTGTGGTTGAGATTTTCTCTTTAGATTAAAATTTTACAACCAGTTTAAATTTTTTAAAACTGGTTTGTTTTTGTATATTGGGCTTTATGAGCAGTCTTATATCTTAATTAAATTTTAGAACTGATTGAGACATTCCTTCCTCATGTTCCACATACTACCCCACTCACTCCCCGGCCACCCACCCAACACTTTCTACTTGCCTTTTTTCTTTTTATTTCTACTACCACTTTCTACTTACTTCTTCTTTTTTTTCTTGTTTTCCTTTTTTCTTTCCTGGTCTTACCATCTTATATCTTAACATTATTTTCTCTTTTTTTATTTGGAATACCCCAAGAGCAACTGACTTTTGGATTTATCTGAATCTGTAGTCCTGCTTCATCGCCACATGACAACGAAAGCAACCGTTGCTGGAATACCCCTTTATCTAGATATCATTAGTTATTGGTCTTAGGCTAATATGAAAAGAATAAACTGGTTTGAAAAAAAAACAACTGGTTTGAGAAAAGCAAATCGGTCCAATTCATATTTTGAAAAATCAAACGAGGTTGAAAAAATAAAGTGGTTTAAAAAAATGCTGAGCCAAACACAATTTTAAACCAAAACATAGCCATTACGCTAACTTGATACATCTGTTTTTTGCTCAGAATTTACTACTGAGATTTTGAGATTGTTTAGAGACACTGAACATTACATTTAAACAAAGGGGGATGCCGCAGTATCCCTGTGAACAGTGTTTTACATTCTTTACAATAATTATATATGAGGTATACTAGAGGGTGATTACATGAGACCTGGATGAAGTGAGACCGAGACGAAGTCAGAACGTTACAACGACATTACATGAGACCGGGATGAATGTCGCGCGTGATTACAGTGAGATCGGCATGAAATGCGTAAGCCACTAAAAGTTTTTCATCTACAAAGTACGTTTAGCATTGCGAGCAGTGCAAACTTTTGCGCATGCCAGACCGCTTATGCAGTGCTCCTTGGGCACAAATACTCAGACCGGTCTAAGAAGTTTTGCGATTACATGTCGTCCCGGTTCAAAGTTGGCCAGGTCTAAGATTTTCGTTTCGGTCTATCTACCAAAACAAGTTGTTCCGGTCTGGATTGAGTTTTTGTACCGGTCTCATGTAATCAGATAAAAGGATTTGTATGCGGACCGATCTGAACTCTTCCCGGTCTGACTTCATCCCGGTCTTATGTAATCACCCTCCTAGTCAACCGAATAGGTACTTTATTGCTGACTTGTATATGATAATTAAATCTTTCCTAATACGACCAAATACTTTGCTAAATTGTGGATCAAAAATTTTCAAATAAACAACTATGAACCAGATTTAGCACGTGCAGCACGAGCTTTATACCACAAGTGTAAAAAACATTTCTAAGACTGGAATTGCACGTGTGGCACGAGTCCTACAACAAGTGTAAATTACAATTGTAGCGGCATTCAATTGTAAATGACGCTGAATGTGCTTGTATGTTGAAAAAATCGAAGTGATCTAGAATCCTGGACTATTTTTGTATCACCCTCAAAATTTAATCAGTTCTTTCCTGTACCATTTTCGACAACATCTAAAAATTCCATCCAAATCAGGCAATAACCTGTTTAGTTATGTTGCTAACTAACAAACAAACCCCGGCAAAAACATAACCTCCTTGGCGATACATGATTAGATAGCTACATTGCAACACAGAGGTAAAATGTAGTGAAGCAGCTCAGATCATAATAGGCCATTTCCGAGTTCTCTTGTGCCTCTGTTTCAAAGCGAGTCTAAGTGCGAAGCCATTCTTATGAAAATGACTTTGATTTGCATGAAAATGAAACTGAATACAGAATCATTTCCATATGAAAGGTTTCGCACTTAGACTCGTTTTCAAACGGAGAAACAAAAGAACTCGGATGTGGCCTAATGTATCATGCATATTTGAACAACCTTGACCTGAACGTCACATTTGAATAAAAATACACCAAGGAAAGCCAAAATGTTAACAAAAGTAAGCGAAGCGTAGCCCACTAACTGCAAAAACACGCTAGACCGCGAGGAAGAAACATCCGGAAACGTTCGGTATTTATGGTGGCTCAAAGGAAGACGGTGAAATAAAACATGCTGCATCATGGGTAAAAATTGAGATAATCAGCCGCTGTCCAAATTAGAGTTGTTACCTTGCTTTGCTCCCTCAGACTTCGCTACGATGCGACAGTAACAAGTTATGTAAGATCACGTGATTACCACGATTTGCGCTCGCCATTTTGCTTTTCTTTCTTACTGTGCGTATTTCATGTTGTTTAATAAACCAATTCAAAGAAAACATTACAAAACATCAGAGGCGCTGTCTTGTAATGCGTAGAAATCGATCGTCTTGCGCAAATTTTCTGGAATAGATGCCGCTGATTTATTTGTTCACTGATTATATTTATCTATTTATCTTATTTATTTTATTTAATGCTTTAATAAGTTTTTTTTGGCTGTTTTTCTCTTCTTTTTCTTGTTTTACTATGTTCTCATTTTTAATCTATGAATATTTTTTTATGGCTTATGAAAATATTTTATTGTTGATGTTGTTGTTAATACGTTATGCTATATTTTGTCTTTAACCTCGCAGGTATCAAAATGCTCTGAAGTATGGCTTCCGCCCCAGCATTGTCCTCATCAAAAGAGAAAACAAACTATGCTCGCTTGTGTCGTTTACTTGTTGATGGTGGAACACAGGCATTGAGAAACATCTTTAACACAATTTACCCTCCTGGTAATCTTCATACAGATCTCCAAAAGCCAAAAGTTCTCAGTACTCTTAATAGGTTGAAAACTCAGAAAATCATAAATCTAGCACAGTGGGGAATTTTATACCCAGTAAGTCCGGATCCGTCAGTTCATACTTCAGCCACTTTTGATGTTACTTTGCTATTTACCCTTTTAAGGAACATTTGTTCACTTCCCCCACCGGTGTCAGGATGGGACAGAATGCCTGCAGAATGCGATAAAGCTATAATGGATGATGTAGTGCGCTTGAGGTTATACAGGAATGAGATATATCACCTATCTAACACATCCATAACAGAAGCTAACTTCAAGCATTACTGGAATAAGATAAGTAAAGCTGTAGTTAGACTTGGAGGAAAAAATTTCAAGAATGCGATTAGAAAGTTGGAATGTGAGACCATGGACCCGGAATTCGAGCAACGTTATGCCAATCGTTTGAAGGAGTGGTGTGTAAATGAGAACAGTATTAAAGAGATGATTTTTGAATTTAGAGAGGAAATGAAGCTTATGCTGGAAAGATCTAGAAAGACCTTTCACAATGAAGGAACGCAAACTGAAGGTATGTCTCTATATAGGTGCGATACGATATAGTGAGACTGAAATTATACACGAATGAGATTATATCTCTTCTTTTACTTCAAGCATTACTGGAATGAGATAAGTTCAGCTCTGGTTAATAATAATGATAATAATTATAATAGTAATAATAATAATAATAATAATATAATTTAGTAATAATAATACAGTATTTATATAGCGCTTATCCTATAAAGCTCTAAGCGCTTTACAAATATATACAGGTTTTAACAATTTGAGGGTCTTAGAAAGTCCGTTGAGCGGATCACCACCCCTTCAAGTGTGTGGGTTCTGTTAGTCTCTCGACAAAAAAATTGAGTGACTGGGCCTCCGATTTACCGCTCTAATCCGAGAAACGCGAAAGTATAACCATTTGGAGATGTTCGAGCAAAGGCAGCACTTTCTTCTCAATTATTTTAAGACCCTGAGTGGTGGTCCGGCCTGGAATCAAACCCGAGACCTCCCGCTCAGCAGACTGGCGCCTTACCAACTAGGCTAACCAGGCGTTTGTAATTAGACTTGAAGGATTGAAGGTGATGATTTTAAGGAAAAAAATTTAAAAGTTGGAATATGAGACTCTGATCCCGCGATTTCAGAAACATTAAGAAAGTCTTTTGAAAGATTGGTATGTAAATAAGAGCAGTACTGATGAGAAACTTCTTCAAATGAAGTATTTAAGTGCTTTGGCACTTCAGCTGGAAAAACGCAAAAAGAAGTATATATCTATAGACAATCTTTATTTTTCATTCGAAATTCATTTTTAAGCTTAATAACTTGCATTATTCTTAATCTTATGTTTTTGTATGATTTTCTATGTGTTGCTTTATTGAGATTAAAATTGCGCTAAGAGCTACAATCTGCGACAAAAACCCTTGGTTAGTATCCCCTTTCTACCACTTTAAAAAAACAATAGGCTCTGCTGTAGCCTGGACTCGTGCCGAGGTCTTTACACTAAACCAATTTTTGTGAAAAATATATATTAAAATATTGAAATTAGAAGTAAAAACTGACCGTTCGTGGTTTTACTGCTACAGGAAGAAAAAAATTGAATTAAAGCCGGTGCAAATAATTTTCTTGCCATTCCTTTCTCTTACACTCAACTTTTCTTGCCTTCCCACAAAACCACTTGCTACACTGGGCATGAGTACATAAAAGTGCAAACTATGGCTAAATTTATCTTTTTAAAGTAGTTTCAATGAAAGAAATTTTAATAGAAAGCTAGTCTGATGATAAACGTATTAAAATATCTACAGCAATTCAAACTCTTTGTTACACAGGAGGTGATCAGTGGTAGAATAAAGAAAGTTCATGCTCGCAATTAAAGAATGGGAGGTTGATCATCAATATAATTAGCTTTATTATTTAATACCATAATTATTACATTTTAACACATTTTGGAGACTAAAACTTATCCGTTGGGTAAGTGCGTTTCACAGTTCATGTAGAGAATTTCTGGTCTGCATATTGTCATGTGATTGATCAACAGGCTAGCGAAAAGAGCGTGAGAACTCGAGGCTGGAGTTGACAGCCACTTTGCTTTGTCTGTTTATTGAGCGCAAAGTGCAACATGGTGGCAGCGACGGGATGAACTACAGTTCAAAATCCTTTAACAAGCCATTCTGAGATATTTTCGTTTACATTTCATTGATTTTTACATTTTTTTGAAGCGGAACTTTAGTTAGTCATTAGTCATCCAGAAGCATGGCCGGAATGGAAAGAGCGCTTTAAGTTATATAGAATGGTAACAAAATTGCACAAAGAAGACGGAGAATACATGTAAGTTCAAAAGTCTATTCCATGGGCCATGAGGCGAGTAAAGGTCAGTTTCAATTTTGACATCAAATGAAAAGGAATGCCGGCAAGTATAAGAATGTTAACTGTAAATTTGTTCGTGGGGTGAATGTTGTTAAAATATGAATATCTTTAGATTAATATATTATCAAGTCCTTCGGTCCAAATAACAAATATATCAATACATCTTAGCTACGTACGAGGTTTGTAAGGAGCATTGTTAACAGCATTAGTTTCAAAAAAGTCAAGAAATAAATTAGCTAATGTAGGGGCGTTTTTGGTTCCAACAGCTGTGCCTTGAATTTAAAGATAATCAAATTGTTAAAAATAAAATTGTTCACGCGTTAGTAAATGATAAAAGAAATAACCGAGGCACTTCGTAAACAGCTTTAATTGGCTTATAACTCGAGCTCAATCTAGAAAGATACAACAATATCCCGACCAGAGGAGGCCAAGAGCAAAAACAAGTATCGGTCAGCGGTACTGGCGTAACATCTCTTTTTCTGAAACATAACAAAACTAGTAAACATAGTACTTATTAAAAGTTAGTGACGTAGTAAGATAGGTGTGCGGGCGGGCGCCGAACTTGTGAGGATCTGCGAAAATCCTTTATAGGTATTGAGATACTGTCTTCTCCAATACGTCTTTTCGGTTCAGGTAGGTCTGGAACATCTTGGTCCTCTTGCGGCAGGGCCTAAGCAGCGGGAGTGGAGATCGCTTGCGGGATCAGCGCTGGTCTGGTACATCCTGGTATTGTGTTTCTATGGCTTGATCAGGAGGGGTGGAGATCGCTTGTGGAGTTAGTAACTGGTCTGGTGGGAGAAAGTCCTCTTCTGTAGCGTCATTTGGGGTAGTGCGAGGAAGGTCTTGTGGTGGCGTCATTTCTGCTGGGACCTTGAAGCAGTCAGAGATTTTAACCCTGTAAGATGAACTTCCTAGTTGTGTTCCGACAAACGTTTCGATATTGCAAAACGGTGGTTTCAAGGATACGACGATCTACCGGACTCTGGTACGGGTTTTGTTGCGATTGGAGTGGAAGTAGACCAAGTCGCCAACATTAATGGATGTTATTGATCTAGGCAGGCTAATGGGAGCCTTAGGGCATTCACTAAATGTGTGTTTGTTGAGACGTTGTTGGTATTGTGTAGTTAGCAGGCAGTCGTCATTGAAAGGTATTTGTGTGTTGGAGAACTGCAATACATTACGCAGGAGGATAAGCCACGCAAACGGATGCGTGAGTTCGATGTTGATGGTGCCACAGCAAGGGTCAAGTCAGTTTCTTTTCCACTGAGTGGGTCTTGGTGAAGTTGTTCATTCTACAACTCTTGGAAAGTTTTGTCAACAACTGGGCATCCATCTTACGCTGGTGGCTGGTCGAGTTTTGGAGTCAGGGATATGGAAGACAGTAAATAAGCCATCGATCGCTTGCCTGGGGACAACTATGCATTCTCGGGCTGGTGATAAGAACCACAAGTAGGTTATCAGAAGCTTGCTATTGGATAATTTTTTGAAGGTCTGGTTCCCAGTGTGAGATGGGCATGAGTGCAACGCATGGACAGCCATGCTGAACGGTTTATAAAGGGTAGGAGCACCTTGCTATCAAGGGTGTTTTGAATGGACGTGAAACGGACGACTGACTCACTAGACCTGGTGACGAATGAACAGACCTGAGAAGATTGGTCCTCGCATGGGGGGCGTTGCGACTTGCAAAGTCAGAGAATAATATAGCTGAGCCAGCAACGTGTCGGATGGAACCTTGCTAAAGACTTACAACGGATAGCAAAGTGGACACACGGGAGCTAGCAAAGAATTTGCTGCGGCAGAGTTTTTCAAAGGCTTGGTAGTAAGGCTTGTTATTGGTGAGTATGCATGTGTTCTTGAAAGACTGGATGAGGAAAGGGCTAAAATGTTTCGTAGCTGCGGCGATGGAAAAAACTTAAAGTTCGCATGGGAGCCATGTGGCCTGTGAGCCACGCAGTTTGGCCCTGAAAAATCCGGCAAGATGCAGGGGTCTATTACGGCTCCATTAGTGACCGTCAGGTCTAGAAAGAGCGATGCAATGAGGTGACTGTACTTCATGTTGAGCTTTAAAGAAGCCATTTCATAATCATCGGTCTATGAGATGGTATCTTGTGATTGGCGGCCAGCCGTGACATTGTCGATATTTGGAGCAATGTGGTATGACAGATGAGAAAGTTTTGTATGCGCCAACGAATGACCTTACCTGACCAACAGAGCTTGGGAGGGGACGAAAGGCGAGGGTGTTAACCCGGTGCAAGCTGGTTCTACTCTTACCAGCATTCCAGATCCACCCAAGTATTGTTGTTTCCTTTGGGTTGATAACTGTTTTGGTTGGTGAGAGACAGAGGTCGCATCTGTTTAGGGCTTGGAGGAGCTTTCAGTTTTACAGGAGTTCCTTTGGAGTGCTCCCTCCACATTAGAGGCTGTCATCTAATTTTACTGTGAAGCCTTGTAGTAGGGGGTCAAGTACTTGGCACATGAGCTCTTCTAGGGCTGTCTCGGACCCTGGAAGCCCAATTGCGAATCGTTTGTATACTCGAACACCTTTGAAGGGGGTTGCAACGCCACTATACTTCATAGACTCCTCTGTCATTCGTATTTGATAAAAAGGCGCTCTTCAGGTCAGTCTTAATCAAGTGTTTCCACTGGGCATTGTGTCGTAAAGTGGTGTTGACATCAGAGAGTATAGATGGTTGGGGGTTACTATAGCGCCCGATATCAGCGAAGGCTGTTTCGAGACAGTAACCGCCACTTTTGACAAGAAAGGATGGTTGATGTATTCCACATTTACTCCAGCATCTTCTGGGTTGTCGAAGACACCGATTTTTTCTAGTCTGTTGAGCTTTTCTTGCAGCTCAACGGGTTTCCCACAGTTGTACTGCAGTAAATGACCCTTCCGTTGAGGTAGCTCTGCTGGGCCCATGTTGACCCTTGCATGGAATAAATTTGCGGCACCGTTGCAGCCTTTGAAGTGAGGTGTGATGACGGTGTCATATTCCTTTAGTACTGTATAGAACTCTTCTCTTATTTCTTGAGGTAAATCGTTGTCGGGGTCTACGACTATGGAGGACGTGGCTCTTTGCTGTAAAAGCAATGTATGTTTGTCGTACAAGATTTACGCGCTTGATCTTGTCGTCAGGCTTAAGAGTCAAGGTGGCGTGGCAGAAATTTTTCTTCCGTTTAACTGTTGTTAGTGGCCCAGACGACAGGTTCAGGATGTGCACCCTTCGAGCGACGCTGCACAGAATGGCAGAGTGAGACTATATCTGCGATGTAGTTAGCTTTCTGAAACTGGGGTAGTTGGTGTAAGGCTCGATTGGGTACTCATAGTCAGATGGAGCATCATCTGGTAGTTTACTTCGAGAAATTTGCCAGACCAGGTAGTCTGTGCTGTATCAGGGGTTCTTAACAAGAAAGCGAAACGGGCAGTTGGGTTTTTAATTTGATGTCTTGGCAATCTGTGGGAGTAAGTTGAGCCATTACCGAGTGTTACTTCGTTCCTTGCAGGTCAAACAGCCACGTCATTTAACTCCATGAAAGGGGTTCTGGCAAGTACCTCAACATTGAGGCTTTCAATGACGAGGCCTTCAAACTGAAATGTTTGATTGTCCCATGTAGATGTGATGTGTGTCTCGCTGATAACCTTAAGATGAAAGGTCATAAATGGCAAGCTGCTTCGGTGTTTCTACAGAAACAGTTCTTTTTAAAAACAAATATGTTTTACACCGTAGTGGAGATGGCTTTAATACTGACGTTTTGGACTGGAGTCCTTTGTCGACTCCAGTCCGAAACGTCAGTATTAAAGCCATCTCCACTACGATGTAAAATATATTTATTTTTAAAAACAACTGTTTAAGATAAGAGGATCCTTTAGCTTGGTATACAGATTGTGAATTGGGTGCCAGTTTTGCCCCCAGACGCTTGGCAGTTGACTGGTGAATCATATTTCCGGTTGCTCCGCTGTCAATTATGATACAAGATGTTTGATGACCGTGTAATACGTCTAGGTATGGAGACTCTTTGGTTTGAACCCGGAAGGTCATTAAACGTGTCTCAGTTTGGTCTTCGTGGGCGTGGCGACAGGGGATTGGGTCGTGTTCAGTTTCGTCGAGCTGATCCTAGGATGTCTACGATCTGGTGAGCCTTTGCCATATTATACAAACTGTTGCGGTTATGGAGGAACTTACATTGGCTTAGGAAGTGTCGAACTTCAGACCGACCAGCTTGTTCGCAGAGGGGGCAAACTTTGGTTGTTCAAGATGTCCTATAGCTAAACTTGGGCTTGAGTGTAGTTGTGCCCCTGTAAGATTCGAAGGGTGCTGAAAAGTTACTGCTAAGCGTAGAGAGCCTTAGCGTCATCTGCGGCATGAATCTCATTGAGTAGCGATTCAAGAACTTGTGAGATCTCGAGCTTGATAGAGGCCAGTGTACCAGATCTTAGCTCCGCGCCATAGCGTTGCTTAAATAGTCTGCTTGGTTGAGGGTGGATCAACTTCAACCATGTTAAAACTATAAAAATTTTTAGGGTTGGAGTTAAATCTTCATCTTCGAGTAAAACTTCGCAATGGTGTGTTAAACCATTAGTTCGCAGTAGAAGGGCGCTAATCTCTGGTAAAGGTCCTCTGGGCGCTGGTTTGGTTCAAGGTAAAGGTCAGAGAGGTAAACAAAGTGGGCGTCGGTCACTTGGAAACCGAAGTGTTGGCGAATGGTTTGTCATATGGACTCTAAAGACATAAAATTCTTCACAAGAGTAGTGCGGGAACTTATTGGGCAGTAATTCTGGCCAAGCATTAACTCCAAGAGGTTAAGCTTTTGTTGGGCTGTAAGACGCCTGTATTTGGGGACAGATTCTTCGTCATTGGTTAACCCACGTAGAGTTTGAGCTCCAGTCTTCTTATGACATGTAAACCCTCAGTGCAAGGAATGGGGCGAAGTTGTTGTGGAGAGAGAGAGTGTGTAGAGAAGGTTTTGCTTCCAATTTTCAAAGCTATGGATAGTTTTGGTCTTAGTTACGCACCACTGTTTTGGTGCTCGATGAGAAGAGGCCATTTTGTAAGTTTTGGATGTGTTATCACGGCAACATTTTGCTATTTGCATTGGCTCTTCTTCTGACGCTTTAATTTGCAAGCTCGGCCATGAAAGGCTAGGTTAGTGATAACTGCTGCCACCACGTTAGTTAATGATAAAAGAAGGGACAAAGGCACTTCGTAAACAGCTTTCATTGTCTTCTAACTCAAACTAGAAAATTACAACAAAATGGCCGATCATGACTAGAGGAGGCCACGTGCAAAAAAAAATGTCGATCAGCGGTACTGGCGAATGAGGTCACAAATGGTGCCAGAAGGAACCGTGTTATTGTTTCAAGAGCGTTTCATTGTGCGAGATGTTAGTATAAAATGACAAGAAATAGGGTAGCGGGTAAATTGTTAAAACTAAGAAGAATGTTAAGAAAGTGATTCGTATCTTTATCATACGATGATAAATCAGGTCAGCAAACTCAGGGATATGTTGAGTGGAATAAGTATTAGAAGAGAATGTAGGATGTCCAGGACTATTGGGTTCATGAATTGTTAAAACTAAGAAGAATGTTAAGAAAGTGATTCGTATCTTTATCATACGATAGTAAATCAGGTCAACAAACTCAGGGATATGTTGAGTGGAATGAGTATTAGAAGAGAATGTAGGACGTCCAGGATTTTTGGGTTCATGAATTTTGAGTAAGTAAATCGGCCAGACTTAGGGTCATTGCATCCGAGCTCAGACTGTTTGGTTTTGTCGTTAAAGTAACCGTCAATATGCATGCGTTCAATATAAGTGTTAATCTTGTAACAAGTTCTCGTTATAACAGTTTGAAATCTGTCCTTCCTTGTTCAAAGTCCTTTGTACGTCATCAACTGTTTTTGCTGAATTGTATATTTGATGATAATCAGCATAGATCGATAGAGATGCTTTATTTATCATGTAGGCCATATCATTCTGGAAAAGGTTCCACATCAGCGGACCGAAGGACGAACCTTGATGACAGCCTCTAGTACAAGTTCTCCAGTCCCTGACATTGTCGCCTAATTCAACTCTATTGTCAATATTGAGTCTGTATTTAAAATACGATCGTATTTTTATATCGACTCATCTATCATAGCCATTGGTATATATGTCATCAGCCTAAAGGAATATTCTACATTTATCTTCTGATGATTAAATACTGAATTTGTTCGTAGCGTTCGTGTGAGCAAGGAAGTCACTCTTACTATAATTCTGATTATTCGCTTCTGCAAAATTAACAATCTTGAGATGTTTGTTTGATAAGTGCTTGCCCAGACTAGATTGCAATATTGCAGATACGGATAAATCATAGAATAGTACAAAATGCGAAGAGACTCTTGTTTTATAGGAAGAAACTTGAATTACGTATTATTCTTAGAAATTTTGTTTGCTGTAATGGCAATGTGAGACTTCCATGCTCATCTAGGACTACACCCAAAAAAACTGTTTCTTTGACTTGTTCAATTTCTTTATTGTTTATCTCTATTCGAATTTGAACAAATGTATTCTTTTGTCGAGGCTTAAAAAGTATTAATTTAGTTTTATCAATATTAAGTATTAATTTGTTTTACGGTAAGCCATTGTGAGAATTTAGGGATTTTGGTATTTAACATTTCATAAAGCTCTGAAAGATCCTTCTTTGAAAAGAGTTATCATTCGCAAATAGAATGAGTTTAGCTAGTGATGATACATTGTAGATATCATTAATGTATATTAAGAAAAAAAGGGGTCCCAAGATTGATCCTTGTGCATGGAACTCCACAGGTTATCTTCTCGAGAGAGGAAACAGAATTATTAAATTGTACAAACTGAAATCAACTAGAAAAATTGCTCTTTATCCAATCTAAGGCTACTCCACAAATTCCCTAGTGAATACAAAGGATTTCATAGTTTACAGTGTCAAATGCCTTCGACAAATCCATAAAAACACCGACTACAAATTCCTTATTATCTAGAACAGCGAAGATTTTATCGTGCAAGTCAATCAATACAAATGCGGTTGAATGGCCGTTTCTAAATCTATATTCGTTGTTGCATAAAACATTGAACTGAGTCAAATAGCTGTAAAGTCTACTGTAAAATGCTCTTTCCAATACTTTTGTAAAGGCCGGAAGGTTAGAGATCGGTCTATAATTATTAAAACTTGATTTGATTCCTGATTTAAATTGTGGAATCACACGCGATATTTTGAATTGGTCTGGTGCAATTCCTAAACTAAACAATATGTTTATAATGTGCGGTTTAGCAATTACTTGTATAGTCTTTTGTATGAGTAACATCGAAATGTTGTCAAAACCAGCTGCATTATCAGTTTGAAAGCCAGAAGTTATTTCAATAGTTTCATTTTAAGTCACAGGATCGAGAAACAAGGAATTCAAAAATTGCTGTGTAAGATTCCGGGGAAGTGGATTGAGACACTGGAATGTTTTTTTAGTTTTACTAAGTTTGGACCAATGTTGGAGAAATAATGGCAGAGTCTATTAGCAATCCCTGTAGGATCTGTTATATCCTGATTGCCACGAGTAAGCACAGAGCATATATTGGGATTGTTTTTCTTTTTATGGTGATCCGATTTTTTTCGGATCCGGTCCGGGTTTCGTCAATCCGATCCAATCCAATCCAATCCAATCCGATCCAATCCAATTTTGTCAATCCGATCCGATCCGGTCCAGGTTTTGTAAACGCCCGTTTATAATATCGTTTAGGTATTTAAATGTTTTTTTTTTAATTGTTTTATAATTTTTTTTTCTTAGTAAAATTGTTTAGTGACTCTTATTAAATGCACAAGTGTATTTCTATAGCACTTGTAATTCTTTATGTAATTCTGGTTTCCGGATAAATTGCTTATATTATCAATTTTTAGTCTTAATTGATTTTAGTATACCATTTGAAATTGACTGTCTTTTTCTTTAGCGGTAAACAAGCGTTGAAAATACAAGAAAATATGTTGATAAACATAGCATATGCTTCTATTGGTTCGTTAAGACTATTTATTTCAGTCCAGTGAGCAGAGGTGTAGGAAGCAATTTCAAAGTGGGGGGGCCAACCTATGTTTTGGGGAAAATTGTCACCCGACATTTTTATC